>JAWWLV010000414.1:0-12911 GCA_035041135.1 Platyrinchus mystaceus | reverse complement strand
TGCAGCCCCCGCTGAGCTCTGCCCTCAGTCTGCTCTGCTCCCCCTGGACACACCAAGTGCCCTCAGCTGCTCCTCATGGCCCCTCCAGACCCTTCAGCATCTTCATAGCCCTCAGCTCAGGCACCTTTCCAGCTCCAGTTCCCCTTTCTCTCTGCAGAGCTCTGGGCTCCAGAGCCCAGGACTTGCCATCTCTGCCCTGCTCAGATGTTTCATTCACAGCCATGACTCAACCCCTCAGAGCCCTGCTCGTTTCTCATAAAACCCTGTGACTTAATCATACCTTCTCCCTGAACTAATGCTACTGCACCTTCCCTCCTGGCTACACCAGCCACATTCCTGGGCATTAGTGCTGCTCCCAGCCAGCCCCTGGCTCTGGGCACTGTTCCCCAGCTGCAGGATTGGGTGCTGCTGCAGGAACACGTGTGCCTGGAGCTGCTCCTGCCCCTGCTCCAGGGAGGTGCCTGTGCTTGCTCTCTGGGGGAGTTGTTCCTATCTAACAGATGGGCAGCAGGCCTGGAGAGCCGAAACCCCCCTCCCCGAGGAGTTATTCCTACAGACAAGGCTCCCTCCTGGACTCACATCCCTGTGTCTCACCAAAATTTTACCTGGCAGCTCAGCAGAAGGTGCCTCAGGAAGCCAGTTCAGCCTGGCAGGGGCACAGCCTGCCCAGCCTGCAGCCCCCAAGTGCTTCCTCACCTGGGGGGAGGTTCCAGGGCTCATCCTGCTCCAGCCTCTGCTCCAGTGCAGCAGGATGGGACACTGGAACCAGGCTCTGTGCTTGCTCAGGAGAGAAGAGGAATTCTCCAGCATCTAAGTGTGGTCTCCAAATAGGATCAAGAGATTTTAATAACTGAAAAAAACCCCCACTCAGGAAAATGAGAATGAAAACACTGCCTTGCTTACCACGTGTGAGGGCCTCCTTTGAGCCCACCAGAGGAGGTTTAGGTTGGGTATTAGGAAAAATTTGTTCCCTGGAAGAGTGGTTAAGCTTCAAAACAGTCTGTGGTGGAGTCACCATCTCTGCAAGTGTTCAGAGAATGAGCAGATTTGGCACTTTGTGATATCATTTATTGACATGGTGGGATTTGGTCAAAGGTTGGACTTGATGACCAGGAAGTCTTTTCCAACCTTACTGATTCTGTGACACTCTGCCGTGTCTTCCTCCAGTGGCTCTCCCAGCTCTACATCCATCCCCCAGCATCCCTGCTGCCCTCATCCACATCTGCTCTCACCCCCCTGTCTATTTATATTTTTGATGCACATAATGTCGCAACAAAAACCGCAGTGCAAACCCACCCGTTCTCCAGCTGCAAACACTGCTGGCAAATGATGACATCCTGCAGACAAAGGGAATTGTTCTGCTTATAAATGTTTGTCATCCCCTGATTATTGCACCCAAGCTCTGTGGAGACTCACTGACAAGGGCATTGTTTGCCAGCACAGCCAGGCTGGATCAGGGAGGGTTTTCCCTACGTTCCCTCCAGCTCTCCCACTGAGCTGCTGGGCAAGTGAGAATGGGAGTCAGGGGACCACAAAACCACTAACAGGTCATTGCAGAGTGGCACCACAGGGACTCAGGAACAGTTTTTCCCCTGATTTTTATTCAATAATAGAGAGAACTCAGCATATTTTGTGGTTCTGTGACTGGGGATAAAGAGATGCAGCTGATTAAAACTGTTCCCATGTCTCAACTAGAGACACATCCAAATGGGGTTTCCAAAAGTCCTGAGTGAGGTGCCTGTTTCTGACAATGCCATTCTTAGAAAGAGAGCAATTCTGCCTTTTCTGTTGTTGGCTTTTGTGTTTTTTCTTTTGTTTCAGATTGGTGCAGAGTGAAAATGGCAGTATGAGCCGAGAGGTCTAAATGACACCTCTCTTACAAGTTTTCCCTGTAAATATTCCTGTAATGCAAGATATAAACACTGTTCCTTACTAAAAATAAATCTATTTCCCCACCCACTGCCCCGAACGGGACACTTTTGAGACTGACTTTTCTTCCCCTGCACAGCAGCCCCCACACCCACACTCTGCCCCTTCATTCCCAGCTCCCCAGGACAGAAGGATTCAAACACAACAGTCGGAGATAAAGAGCAGAACTTTTCAAGGCCAGGTTGGACAGGGCCTGGAGCAACACGAGCTAGTGGAAGGTGTCCCTGCCCATGGCAGGGCGTGGAACTGGATGGGCTTTATGGTCCCTTCCAGCCCAAACCAGTCTGGTATTCCATGAGAACTTCCCTTAACTTGGCAGTGAAGTTTGTCAATAAATGGGAAATTAAATGGAACGCAATTAGAGGAGCCTGAATTAAGCAAAGCTGATTCAGCCCTACAGGACACACCTTCCCTGCCCTGTCTCTCACTGCGCTGCCCCTGCAGGGTTGGGTGATGCTCTGTGTGGAACACTGGGATGTGTCTCCAGCAATGAACCTGCAGCTGCCCTGAAGATTTGCTTTTCTCACCCCTCTCTGCCCCCACCCCACTCACACATTCTTTTCTCTTTAGGTGGAGTGTCTTTACAATCATATTACACCTACTTTCACTTCCTGTGGCTTTGCACTGCCCTTACGCCAGGATTGCTGCTGGAATCTCCTGATCCACGTTCCAACAATTCCTGACCATTTTGGTTTCCCACTCATTTGCATTTCCCTCATTTCGACTTTCAGACCTGATTCCTCTCTTGGGAAGTTGTTTCCCCACAGTGCTTCTGGCTATTGAAGGCGTCCACCCTTTGTGACCCAATCAATCCTAATTTACAAAGAGCTGAGGAAATGAGCTTTCTCGAGCCTCTCTCTGGAATCACTTGTTCAGGTTGAAAAGACCTTTAAGATCCAACCACCAACCCAGCACCACCACCACGGTCACCACTAAACCAGGCCTGAAAGAGCCACATGCACTCAAGTTTTTGAACACTCCCAGGGATGGTGACTCCACACTAACTCTGATGTCCAAGTGGGTCAGGAATTCCTCGTTCGTTTCTGAGACTTTCCCTTGTCTTATGTTTCCCGGGGAAATAACTTTGCCAGAGCAGCTCTTGGCTTGGTAGACCAAAAAATTGCACCTGAAAACTTTGATTATCTGAAGAGGAAAAGCAAAAAAGTGTAATTTCAATCTGTTTGTTTCCTACAAATTGTGTCAATGATGTCAATCTTTTCCATTCCTTGATTCTGAAGATGCTTTCAAAGCCTGGATATATTTCTGGCTTTTGGCTCAAACATTGCTTTTTCTCCCACTGTTTTTACCTTCCTTTGACATTGATTTATTTTTTTTTTTAATATATAGGTCATGCCACAGATATTCATTGTTATTTCTCCTTTATTTATCAGTAATGTCTGCTCTGCCTCCAGTTGCAGGTTCCCTGGCAGTGTCCAAGGCCAGGTTGGACAGGGCTTGGAGCAACCTGGGCTAGTGAAAGGTGTCCCTGCCCATGGCAGGGAGTGGAATGAGATGAGCTCTAAGGTCCCTCCCAACCCAGACCAGTCTGTGTTTGTATGATTTTGGAGGGAGCATTTGTTGGGTCACTGACTTGTTCCTGATCTGCAGCACTCAAAAAAAATAGAAGAAAAAAAAACAGTGCCCTCACTGTGAGTTTATTAATTGTTACTGGGCTCTAATTGACCAACTGGTAATTAATTGTCCTTTATCTGTCTCATGGCCATCCAGGGCTGTGTCACATATTCTTGGCAACAATCTCTTTTGTATTAGGACATTATTACACATTATTTTAAAAACTAACAATATTTGCAACCTGTTACATGAGACCTCCAGCAAAAGTCCTTCCTTTGGAGTCTAATTTGCTCCATGTAGGAAGTGCCTGCAGGATCCTACATTTGTGCAGGAAAACACATTTCATCCCAGAAGATTGCTGCTACTAATGCTTAAAAATATTCATGCCTATTTGAAATCCTTTGGTGCTGCTGAGAGCTGCCAGCAGCTGATGTGCTGAGTGTGTTTAATTCTGGTGTGGGGAAAAACAGCCCCATGTCTCTGATGTGAGGTGAGAGTGAAATGTTGCCCAGAGTTCTCCAGTGGTAATTGTGAGATCATCAGGACTGGGGTTAATGGCTTTAGCTCCCAATGCAAATTGCAAAATCCACACGTGTGTGACAGCAGAGAGTTCAAGAAATAACCCCTAAAGATCAGGTTGGCTTTAAAAATAGAATGGGGGCAGATAATGCCTGAAGCTGAGGGTACATTATATAATCAATCAATAAGTTCAATGCTGGTGTGTGTGAAGGACAATGAAGGGGGAAAGGGGATAAACTGGCTAGATCAAAGCAGCTCTTGCTCTCATTGCATGACCAGGGCTGAGAAGCACCACAGAGACAGAAGCTGAAGCTTCTTTTGCCCCAGAAAACCAAGTTTTAAGTGTGGATCTGGTGAGAACACCCAATGTGTGTGAGGGACCATGTCTGTGCACGGTGGATGCTGCCAGGGCTCCCTGTCGGTGCTCAGAGTGGGGTGTTCTCTCCCAACCTTGAACACCAAGGTGTGCAGGAGCAGCAAGAAGGATGAACATCAGGGAATAAACATCAGTTTGGCCCTGGGTATTACTCAGTATTACCTTTTCATGAGTGTGAAACAGGCTGAAGCTGCAGAGGAGCTGAAATAGGAGCTCACACACCTTCCCCACACAGGGGAAGCTCTCTGTGATTGAACAAGCCCTGGTTCATGCCCACTCTGCTCCTCACTGCATTTTGCAGGCATGATGGGAACCAGAAGAGACAGGAATGGCATTAAAAAGCTGGTTGACATAATTTCTGGGACATGAAGAAGATCAAAGTCATTCAGCTCATGTCTGAGATGTGCTGTGCACGGGCAGCCTGCTCTGCTGGGCTGCCACAGGCTCTGCCTGGGGAGAAGCTGAGAAAAGACCTCAGCAGGTCACTGGCACTCTGTGCAGGCAGCTCCTGCCCTGGGGACTGTGCAGGTGCCTGTGAAGGGGCTGGGGAAGGCAGGACTTGCTTCCCTGTTCAGGGGGCATCCCAGTGTTGTTTCTGATATGAAGAAATCCTTCCCTGTGAGGGTGGGGAGGCCCTGGCACAGGTTGCCCAGAGAAGCTGTGGCTGCCCCTGGATCCCTGGAAGTGTCCAAGGCCAGGTTGGACAGGGCTTGGAGCAACCTGAGCTAGTGGAAGGTGTCCCTGCCCATGGCAGGGAGTGGCAGTGGGTGAGCTTTAAGGTCCCTTCCAACCCAAAAAATTCCATGTGTTTCTCTACCTGTGCCAGGGCCTCACCACCCTAACAAGGAAGATGCAGAGAGCACACAGGGAGTGTCAGGCCCCTCATGGGAATGTGATGGTGACAAATACCATGTGACAAATACCAGGGAGATGGTGAGGTCCTCATTCCCACTCTGGGCCAACCCCTGGTGCTTGAGCAGGTCACTGTTTCTCAGGATCACAGGATCAGTGCAGACCAGGAGGTGTTTAAAGTCAGCAAGGACATTTTCTCTCCCACGTGTTTGATGGGAACAAGCACCAAGGGTTAAAACCAGTAAATTTTATCACACAAAAGTCCAACCTCTGATGATTCAAAAAGGAAATTCTCTATCTTGGATCCACCACGTGCATGTTGGTGGGCAACTCTCACAGAGTATTGCTGTAAGTGCCTCTTGATAGGAGACACAAACCCCCCACACTGCATGAAGTGACTCAGGCCCATTTCCTGTTAGCACTGACACCTTTCTGAATGGAAAAGAAAAAAAAACCCAAAGATCCTGCCTTACAGGCTTCTCAGTGTCAAGATGAAATGAAATTGCTCAACAGAGACAAGGAAATCACTCTCAAAGCTGATCTATTTTCCTCTTCTTTTTTTTTTCTCTCCACTTATTGCTGAAAACCAACAGGCTCTCTTTGAATTGTCCAGTGTGTTTCGAGGAGCTCTCCTTGCTCCCGTCCTGGGAAATGACTTATTCATCACATTGGGCCTCAGAATAAATTGGATTCTTCCTTCCTGTTAACTGACTGGATTGACACGAGGTGCAGAGCTGTTGCAGCCCTGTGAGCATTTTCAGCCTCAGTTTGCTCCAATTTCTGATCTGTCAGTTCATTAACAGCAGTCGAGTGATTCCTTTTACAGTCCCAGAGCACATTGTTCTCACTAAAACACTTCACCAGGAGTGAATACCAAGTGTGTGTTGCTCTGCATTTGTCAGGAGTTAAAGGGCACGTGGGGATTTATCCCAGAATCCCAAAATCCCAGAATATGCTGAGTTGGAAGGGACCCACAAGAGTCCAACCCTTAACCCTGCACAAGCCCAGCCCCAAGAAAAATGTTTCATTCAACTAATCTGGTTTTATTTCCATTGGCACCAACAGCCTTTTCTTCCAGGACCACAGAATACTCTGAAATGGAAAGGATTTATATTCTGTACAAGGCTGGAAGAAGTTTTGCCTTGGAAGCACATTGGCTCAAAGGAATTAGCACTGAACTTCCTCTAGCACAGGATCAGAGTCACAAAATATCCTGAGTTGGGAGGGATCCATAAGGATCATCAAAGCCCAGCTCTTGATTTGAGCTGAGACGAGCTGAGCTATTTTGGAGACCCTGCTCACGCACTGTCAGCTCAGAGCAGCCCAAGCTGCTGGGAAGCAACACCCAGGGCTCAGCTGAGATTCCCAAGCACCACTAGAAGTTCCATTTTTGGTTGCCTAAGCCAAGATTTTCCCCAGCACACAAGTTTCCCACAGGCAGATGCACAGCACTTCCCAGAAACAACCCATCTCCAACCCCTCGTGTCTGGAAAACGTGGCTGTAGGTGTGGGTGTCTGGGGAAGAGCATTTCCCATGGGGGCAGCAGCTGTGGAACTCACTTCCTCTGTCAGGCAGTGGAGCAGACGTGGGATTCAGCCAGGAATGTGTTGCTCTGAGGACACATCCCAGGCCTACCTGTCGAGGTGTGGTGTGGGTGCAGTGCCTGAGCTCATCCCTGCTCACTGGGCAGGAGAACTTCTCTTCCAAGATTCCAGGAGACTGCTGGTGGAACTCCTGAACTTTTCATCAAGCCTGGCAGTGCCCTCCCAGAGACATCCCCAGTTTAAATGGCTGGATCTATCAGCAGGTCCCTTTGGCTGATGAGCCTGGTTCCCAGGAGACAAACAGATCAGTGGCGACTGAGACAAAACTGCCAGCAAAAAAGTGACCCCTGCAAAGAGAAGAAGGTGCAGAAGCAAAGACAGAGCAGCCATTGTTGGCCTCTCTCAGAAGTCTCAGGTGGTCCAACTTGTCTTAGAAATTTGCAGTCTGTGGGCTCTTTGCCCAAGTGGTGTCTGTGACCAGAGAATTGGCATTTTCTACAGTGATACAAAGCAATTACCAGTGGCCTTTTGACATAGTTTTCTTCAATGAGGATTAACATGTATGTAGAAAAGACCTGCTGAAAGGCTTCATTTGTATTCTTTTAAATCAGCTCATTATTTAATAACCTAGATGCATTGTTGTTGGGATGTTACACATTTCTGCAGCTCTTTGTATTTTGGGGTAGCTGGAATTGTATCCCGTCCAAAACGCAAATTTTAGGCTTGTTTTAGGGTTATTCAGGGCTATTGCTGGCTTCTCTCTGTAGTCTCTGGTGGTCCAACTTGTCTTAAAATTTGCAGTCCTTGAGCTCTTTGCCCAGCTGAGGGTTCAGTGCCCCATGAGCAGAGCTCTGCCTGGGCCCTGCTGGGGTTGGTTCCTGCAGTCCTCCCCCAGCTCCACGTTGGATGCCTGGTGTGAGACAGGCCATGGTGGACTTGCTGAAGGCCTTTGCTTTGGCACTGCTCCCTTGCAGACATGGAAGGCTGCACTGGGACAAAACCTCTGGTAAATGAAGGGCAGGATCAACATCACAGCTCCCCAAGTGTCCAAGGTGCAGGCAGGGTGGGTAATGAACGGGTGAACCTCAGAGATGGGAACCACAATGTGCAGTAGGGGAAAAACTGGAGTGCAATCACCAGACAAAATGCTCTCAAAGATGGCAAAGCAGGACAAGTTCGGGGGATCAGAAAACCCCTTGTACATTTTTCTCCAGGTGAGCCATATTTTCTGTGTGCAAGTGGGAATTTGCTCCATAAGGAACTGATTATCAGCATCAATTCCACTTTCCGGGAACAGCAACTTATTGCCAGTTCAGCTCCTGCACTCTTTGACCATCAGAAGCACTGGGTAAGTCTGTGGTACCAGGGAGCATCAGGAGGGAGAAGCTCCCCTGGCCTGCACATCACACACCTGCTTGGCCTTTGGCCCTGGGCTGTTCCTCAGCTGAGGGGACATCACTGTGCCTGGGGGTGGCTGTGCACACAGCAGGGAAGAATCAGTGCAAGACAGGGACAGAAATCAGGAGTTTTATTTAGCGAAAAGAAGAAGCCCTGAAAAAGCTGAGGGCTGGTTTTTAATGTGCACTCAGTATAACTGAGATCTCTGGAATGTTTCACACAAGTCCCTTCTGGAATAGCCTGTGGTCGGGACGTTCATCACACTCATAGAAGAGCAAATTCCAATTCCTGCTTCAAATGAAGCTCAGCTGTGACTTGAACTGGACATGCCTTTGCTAATGCCCAAACCTCTGGGTTATTCTGGGGTGAGTAATCCCCTTATCCCCTCCACACCCTCCCAGAGACACCTTTTTTGGACTTTTTTTGACAAGCAAACACTTCAACAGCAACAGTTTCTTGTGTGAAGAATCCCGGTTGCTTCCAGTCCCCACCCAAATGACTGGGCAGACAAAGGAAATGCCATCTCCTCTGACAGAGAGGACAATAGATGAGGCCAGAGCAGAGGTGGGAGTCCTGGCCTCCAGATGCTTCACCAGTTGCTCAACCACAAGACAACCATTCATGTAGAAGATGGGAAGGCTTCAAAGCACAATTGCTGATGCTGAACATTCATGAGATGCCTTCACACCCTCCTTTCTAATTGGATGCAAGGAGCACTTTGGGACAATCCTTATATTTACCTGCTTTTATTGGCTCCAGAACTCCCAGAACACCACAGAACTCACAGGACACCGTTGCCTGGCTGCTGGGTGCAGTCATCTGTTGGGCCCAGGGCTGATAAGAAAACTGGAATAAAAAGATGCAGGTGAGGAACATGCATTGCTCTGCCTGCCCCTTTCCTGCTCAGAAGGTGCCTTTCTTGCACAGGTTCTGTGCCGGGAAAGGAGGTGGAGAGGGTCTGGTGTTTCTTCCCCTTGGAACAGGGGACATCCCACAGTGCAGGATACACCACATGGTGAGTCTCCTGCTGCCAGGCAGCAAGTGGGAAGAAGGGTTCAGTGACTGTGGGATGTGAGAACAGCAGTCCCAGCAGTCTTGGCCTTGCACTCCATGTGTCTCCTCTCTCCATTGTGCAGCAGCTCCCCAGGGCTTTCTCTGCCCTTGTCAGGATATCAGACACTGCCAGAAAGCACCATCCCCATGGCTGCTCACCAGCTCTTCAAGACACTTCTCTGATTGTGAGAGACAGATAATGAACACATTTGGCATCAGCAGATTGCCCAAACAGTGTCCCTTTGTCTGACGTGCTCCTGGCAGGGGGCACAGTGGGGACTCCTCCAAGGCAGCTGCCGAGTGACTCTGATTAATTCTTTTGGGCAGCTGCCACAGGCAAGTGAGTCCCTGTGTCACCCTCCAGAGCCAGCCTGTCTGACAGGAGAGAGGAGCCAGGACCTGCAGGCTGGCAGGGATGATCTCCAGCCAGGATCAGCTGCTCGCTGCCCTCTGCCCCTGCCCCTCCTGGGCTGCAGCTCATGGGAGGATGCTCCCAGAAGTTCACACTGTTAGCTGAAGTTACTGCAGGGTGCAAAACCTGTCATTTCAGCTCTGCAGGCCTGGAGGCACGTGGGTTTAAAACAGAGGTGAAAAGGTCACAGAGGTGGAAAGTGTAGATTAAGAGCTGAGCCTTGACTGCAGATCCCTCCCAGGTTGTGCCATGGGGCCCTTGGAGCTCCAGCAGCCCAGGAATGGATGAAAAGGAAGAAAGAGACTCATCTTTGCTTCCTGTTTTCACTCTGCTGAGGACAACTAAATATCACAGCACCTGGTCACTGACTGAGCAGCTCCTGGCACAGCCCAGGGTGGTGTGTGGGACAAGCTCTCAGACTGAGAAAAAATGGGAAAAGTGTAGAAGGGTGGAGAACAGGCAGTGAAAGTCCTTTCCTGTTATAAAGCAATTGCTTATTCCTTCATTAGATCAAGAAATCCCACACTGGAGCCTCCACACTCCCCCTCCCTGCAGAGGTTCACGGTTCTCCCCTGCAGACCTTGCCCTGCCAGTGGCTCGTGCCTGTGAGTGGGGATTGAAGGGGGCACTTTATTTTCCCCCAGTCAGGAGCTGAGCCCAGCTTTGCTTTTCGGCCCTGAGGAGTTCAGACCTCACCTTTGTTAAAGGAGCAGCAGCAAAGGGCCAAGTCCTGTTCTGGTGTCAGTGGCACTGGGAGCTGTGGCAGCGCATGTTGGTGCTGCTGAGAACAGTGCTGGGCACTGGTGAGGCCCCACCTCGAGTTCTTGGTTCAGTTCTGGGCCCCTCATGACAAGAGAGACATTGAGGGGCTGGAGTGTGTGCAGGGAAGGGAAGGGAGCTGGGAAGGGGCTGGAGCAGCAGGAGCAGCTGAGGGAGCTGGGGGGGCTCAGCCTGGAGAAAAGGAGGCTCAGGGGGGACCTTCTGGCTCTGCAACTCCCTGCCAGGAGGGGGGAGCCGGGGGAGGTCGGGCTCTGCTCCCAGGGAACAAGGGACAGGACAAGGGAAAACGGCCTCAAGTTGCTCCAGGGGAGGGTCAGGTTGGATATTGGGGAAAATGTCACTGAGAGAGTGGTCAGGCACTGGAAGGGGCTGCCCAGGGAGGTGGTGGAATCCCTGTCCCTGAAGGGGTTCAAAAGATATGTGGATGTGGCCCTTGGGCACATGGTCAGTGGGAATTGGCAGTGCTGGGGGAACTGTTGGACTCAATGATCTTAAAGGCCCTTTCCAACCTACATGATTCTGTGACTTTGTACAACAAACTCAAACCTGAGTCTGGACAACCTCAATTCAATATTCACAGAACTAAGGGATGAACTTTGCAAATATCTGCTGATCACTCCCAGGTATTTATGGAGAATTGAGTGGGAGCCCAACATCATCAGGGGTTTCATGAACCTCAGCTGAAGGGCTCCAGCACAGCAGAGAACCAGGCTGGGTCATTATGGATTCCCATGGTGACAGTGGAGACTCCACAACCTTCAAAAACAGTTGGGAAAATTGGACATTAAAGCTGAGGAGACAGTGGACTCCAAAGGGCGGTGTGGCAGAAGAGGAGAAGGAACAAACAGCACATCAACAGTAGTTTGGGATCCAGGCTGTTGAAATGAAGAGCCCAGTGGTGTCATTGATGCAGCCAAGAGTCCCCATCCACAAGGGAATTGCTGCTATCCTGCCACTGCAAGAAGCCCATGAGCTCACTTCAGTTCTTCCTTCAAAACACAGTGTAAAGGAAAAAGCTTCCCATTTAGTGTAAAATGACAGATTTGACTCCATTACCTCAGCGCAAAAAGTTCAATAAAGTAATTTTTTCCAAAATTATGTAATTTTATTGCAAAAAAAAAATCTTGGACATCATTATTAACAGATTTTTTAAAACTGAAATAGACTGTAAGAATTGAGATTTTGTCACATTCTGTATGTTTTCAGATTCTATTTTCAATTGTACATGAAGAATAAAATTAATTGAACTCCCTCAAAACTATTTCTCAGCATTTACCTACAAGGAGTGGCTGAGCTCTGAGCCACGTGGCCCAAGGAACATCAAGCTGTGACCCAGAGCTTCAAAACCAGGGATTTGAAACTCAAATCCAAAGATCCTTTCTGCAAAAGGACCAGGAGAGAACAAACCCAGGAACTGCAGAAGATCCCAAATGCTAAATGACACTCAAAGGATGAAACTCTGTAATTCCAGTTGCCATGGGAAGGATAAGAAGCTGGTGTGGGATAGATAAAGGAGCCCTGTAGACATCCTTCTGGAGTGAGGTGTCCCTCTCCTGGGAGCAGAGACCATTTGTGGTTTCTCTGGGTTTTGCTCATTTTTCTGTGTCTGAGAATTTTCCTGCAGTTTCCTTTGAGCCCAGACTGATCCCAGAGCCTGACTTTGGAGACACAGACAGGCAGCTGGAGTTTTCTGGACCCCTCCCCATCTCCCTCACTGCAGGGGCAGTGTGAGGGAAGGCTGCACCACACTGACCATGGCCAGGGAGCTGCAGCGAGCCTGGAGTGACATGTCAGCTTGGCTGACCCGGTGTGGCTGCAGAGCCTGGACACTGGTCATTCCTCAGCAGCTCCTAAAATCTGTAGTTCAGAGGGGACAGCCCACCCCTTCCCCAGTGAGGAGGCTGGATGGTCCCCCAGGCTGGAATTGCCGGTGGGATGGACCCCAGTGGCACTGACAACAGATGTTGGGCTGAGCTGACACTGGACAGGGGACCTGCTGCCAGAGCCCAGAGCCTGAGGCTGCAACCAATTCATATCCAGGCTGGTTTCTGCAACCAAACTGGGCAACTCCCCATGGGTCCCACTGAGGCTGTGCAGGCTGCAGATCTGGGCTTTGCTGGCTTTAAACAGACAGAAAAGGCTTGGCATGATGGGTATGTTAATTGCCTTTAATTAATTTCTTTAACTGCTTGCTGGAGTATTTGTTCAAATACTTGTCCATTGCTCTGTGATTCCATTATTTAAGTGTTAATGCTGGCACTTGCAAGAGATTCTCATCCTTCCCTCCCCTGCTGTGCTGTGTGTCCACAGAAGAGTGTTGGTGATGCCATTTGTAGCAGCTGGGGTGAAAGACATTATGGAATAAATCCTAGAATCCTGGAATCACAGAACGGTTTGAGTTGGAAGGGACCTTAAAGCTCATCCAGTCCCACCCCCTGCCATGGGCAGGGACACCTTCCACTAGCCCAGGTTGCT
>JAWWLV010000413.1:0-12916 GCA_035041135.1 Platyrinchus mystaceus | reverse complement strand
TCACCGTAGCTCATGATGGCGGCGCCGCCTCCTCCTTCCCGGGCGGTAACGGCGGCGCGCGGGCCCCGCCCCCGCGCTCCCATTGGCCGCGCCGCCCCGCCTCCCCCGCGCTCATTGGCCCGCGGCCGGCGCCGCGCGGATCGCGCCTCCCATTGGCGGGCGGCGGCTGTCGCTCAACGCGCCCCCCGCGCGGCGATTGGCGGGCGCGGATGTCAGCTGACGAGAGGGCGTGACCGCTCCGGCTCCGCTCTGCGATTGGTCGGCGCGGGGGCGGGCTGAGCCGGCTGAGGACCAATAGCGCGGCAGGCGCGCCCGGTGCTGATAGCCACGCCCCTCCCTGCCGTGGGACGGCTCCCATTGGCTGGCGGCGCAGCGGCCACGCCCCGTGGGCGGAGCGTGCGGGGGCGTGGGCGGGGTCACCCACCTGTGTCACGTGTGTGTCACGTGTGTGCCACCCGTGTCACGTGCGTGTCAGGTGTGTCACGTGTGGCCAAGGGGACACAGCCAGAGTTTGTTGGGGACACCCGAGGGACCCCCACTCGTGTCACCCGTGGGTGTGGCCATGGGAGGGGCCTGGGAGTGGCCCCACCCCCCGGTATCCATGTCTGAGGGATCATGGGGACATCCCGACCCCCCCCCAGTGTCACCGTTACCGGGGGACACGGATGTGTCACAGCCTGCCGTCCCCATTCCCTGGGAACGCGACCCCGTCCTGATCCCGCTGTCCTCACACGCCAGGTGACCAGGACACACCCAGGTCCCAGTGTCCCAATCCATGTCCCCACATCCCAGGACACAGCCCTGCCCCAGTGTCCCAATCCATGTCCCCACATCCCAGGACACATCCTGCCCCAGTGTCCCAATCCATGTCCCCACATCCCAGGACACCAGGACACATCCATGTTCCAATTGGCCTCATCCCAATCCATGTCCCCTCAATCCAGGTCCCGAGGCCACACCCCGATCCCGGCGTCCCCTTCCCTGGGGTCAAAGCTACATCCTGATCCCAACATTCCCAATATCCCACGACACAACCACACCCAGGTCCCAACATCCATGAGACGTGGCCTCATCCCAATCCATGTCCCCAAACCCCGATCCCCACCCCCCATCCCGACATTCCGGGTATCCAGACACTCCGTTCTCCCCCCAGGCTTCATTTCCAGAACAATTTAATCCATCGTCCCACACTCCCGGGTACAGGAATCACCAGAAACGTCCCGAAAAAGTGGAAAAAAAAAAAAAAAAAAAAAAAAAAAAGAAAAAAAAAAGAAAAAAAAAAGACAGAAAAAAATATTTATCCGTTAAAATTCCTTCCGAAATTCGGAAGTTTCGGGATTCCCAAATAAAAATGAATATTCCTTATTTCTACACAAGTCTAGAGTTTAAAAAAGTCGGGTCTATGGAGCTGGGACGAGGAAAAAACCGGGAAAAAAACAACAAAGCAACGGTGGAACCGGGAAAAAACTGGGAAAAGGGGGAAACTGAGCCGAATCCTCCCGGTGCCGCCGCGGCCGCTTCCGGGTGGGAATGCCGGAATTCCCCAGGGATTTCCCAGCTCCCACTGGTGGGTCTCACCCACTGCTCCCCTGCAGAGAAGCTCCCGGGAATCAGCAGCGGGAGGAGGGGGGCGAATCCGGTGGGATCTCGGTTTGGCCGCGGTGGGAGGAGCGGGAGGGAGGCGGCGGCGTTTTGGTGTGGGAAAAGGGGATTTTGGGAACATGCAACCCCGGAACCGAGGGATTCCGACATCTACGCGCCACTAAATCCGACCGGCGCCTATGGAAAAACTCGAATATACAGGAACTCGAAGGGTCATGTACAAAATCCACAGCGTTTTCCGGGAACGCGCCCGGAATTCCCTCCGGCCCCGGCTCCGGCCCGAATCGCCACCGGGAAAGGCGACACCGTTTGTTCTTTGGGTTAAAAAACACGGATTTTGGGAAGCGAGGAAGGGGGGGAAGGTTCAGCCTCCCCCACGCCCCCATCCCGGCATCGAGTCGTTCCCGGCGCGATCCGGCGCCGGATCCCGAGTGCCGCGCGCGTCCCGAGGGGTTCCCGGGGTCTGATCCGTGATCCATGTAGTGCTTTGTGGCCGGGATTGCGGCCCCACCCCCGGCTCACCCCCGGGACGAGGAGGGGGAAACGCTCCGGAGGGGCGAAGGCAGCGATCGGGCTCCCCCTCCCCCCAAATCCCTCCTTTCCCAAAAACTACGGGATGGTGGGAGCGGGAAGGGGGGGTCGAGGACGTTCCGGCGGCTCCCGCGGCCGCTTCCCTGCGCCGGCTCCGGGATTTGCGCTACTGAGCCTCGGCCAGGGCGGGCGGCTCGGGGGGCGCGGCGGCCTCGCTCCGCAACGGATCCGCTTTGGAGAAATTCATCTCCAGGATGTGCCGCTGGAGGTGCCGCACCCACTCCTCCTGGATCGACAGCGGGCCCTGGAATTCCACCTCGCAGAACCTGCGGACACAACGGGGTCGGCCTGGGAGTGGCGGAGTGGGAGGGAAAGAGACCCCCCTCCCCCCCAAAAAAAAAGGGGGATGAGGAAGCTGGGAGAATATTGGGAATGAGGGTTGGGATACAGGGATAGCCAGAGCCTCGGAGGCTGAGGGAGAGTGGGAATGAGGGTTGGGATACAGGGATAGCCAGAGCCTCGGAGGCTGAGGGAGAGGGGGAATTTGGAGTGGGATACAGGGATAGCCAGAGCCTCAGAGGCTGAGGGAGAGCGGGAATTAGGGATGGGATACAGGATTAGGAACACAGGGACACACAGAGGGATGTGGGGACACCCAGAGCCTCGGAGGCTGCCAGGGAATATCGGGATCAGGGAATGGGATATGGGATACCCAGAGCCTCGGAAGCTGAGGGAGAACGGGAATTAGGGATGGGATACAGGGGGACAGGGATGCACAGAGGGACACAGGGACACTCAGGGGGACAGGGACACCCAGAGCCTCAGAGGCTGCCAGGGAATGTTGGGATCAGGGGTGGAATATGGGATTAGGGACATACAGAGGGATGCAGGGACACCCAGAGCCTCAGGGGCTGAAGGATAATGGGAATTAGGGATGGGATACAGGATTAGGGACACAGGGACACCCAGGGGCACAGGGACACCCAGGGACACAGGGACACCCACTCTGTGGGATAACGGGCATTAGGGATGGGATACGGCGGGGACAGGGACACCCAGAGCCCCAAAGCGCCCCAAAAAGAGGGATGAGGTTTCTGGGAAGCGGCTCCCTGTGGATTTGGGGAGGGGTCCCACCTGCACTTGAGGGTGTAGATGTTCCCGACGAACTTGACCAGGGAGGTCTGGGGCGGGCGCGGCACCAGCGACGGCACCGGGCGCATCCGCGGCGGCGGCGGCCGCGTCTCCTCCAGCTTCTGCTGGAATTCCGATCCCTCCTCCTCCCGGTGCAGGGGGGCGTCCAGGGGCCTCGCCTGCCTCCGCTCGAACTCTGGGACACCGGGAAATCGGGATGGAGGGGGTTAGGTTTGAAG
Source organism: Platyrinchus mystaceus (assembly GCA_035041135.1). Lineage (NCBI taxonomy): Eukaryota > Metazoa > Chordata > Aves > Passeriformes > Tyrannidae > Platyrinchus > Platyrinchus mystaceus. The sequence continues at coordinate 9,413 of JAWWLV010000413.1, read as the reverse complement.
GGGGGGTGCGAAGGTGGCACCACGGGCACGGCTCGGACTCTGCTTCCAGCCCTGACCTGGCCTGGGAATGGGGATGCTGGGAGAGGGAGGAGGAGGAGGAAGAGGAGAAGGAGGAGGAGGAAGAGGAGAAGGAGGACGATGAAGAGGAGAAGGAGAAGGATGAAGAGGAGAAGGAGGAGGATGAAGAGGCAGAAGGAGGAAGAGGAGGAAGGAAGAATAGGAGGAAAAAAAAGAGGAAGGAGGAAAAGGAGGAAGAGAAGGAGGAGGAAGAAGGAAGAGGAGGAGGAGAAAGGAGGAGGAGAAGAAAGAGGAGGAAGAGAAGGAAGGGGTGAGGAGGAGGAGATGGGGTAGTCTCAGGTAAAGTTTCCCCCTGGGGTTGTTGGGAATGGGCAGAAAGGACCAGGCAGGGATTTTCCTGGGGGTTGTCATGGGAATGGGGTCCCTGGGAGGAAGAGGAGGAAGAGGAGGGGAGGAGTTCTCAGGAAAAAATTCCCCCCTGGAGCTGCCGGGAAGGTGCAGAGGGGTTAGGACTGGGATTCTCCTGGTGCCGCAGACCCCCTGTGCCCTTTCCTGCAGGGATTTTCCCAATCCTCCCATGCTCTTTCCTGCAGTCCCAGACCCCACTGCCCTCTTCCGCAGGGATTCTCCCAGTCCTCTTCCAACATCCCACTGCGCTTTCCTGCAGGGATTTTCCCAAACCTCCCACGCTCTTTCCCGCAGTCCCAGACCCCAGTGTCCTCTCCTGTAGGGATTCTCCCAATCCTTTTCCAACATCCCAGTGCCATCTCCTGCAAGGATTCTCCCAGACCCCAGTGCCCTCTCCTGCAGGGATTCTCCCACATCCCACTGCCCTCTCCCACAGGGATTTTCCCAATCCTTTTCCAACATTCCACTGCCCTCTCCCGCAGGAATTCTCCCAGTCCTTCTCCAACACCCCAGTGCCCTTCCCGCAGGAATTCTCCCAGACCCCAGCGCCCTCTCCTGCAGGGATTCTCCCACATCCCACTGCCCTCTCCCACAGGGATTCTCCCAGTCCTTCTCCAACACCCCACTGCCCTTTCCGCAGGGATTCTCCCAGTCCTTCTCCAACAGCCCAATGCCCTTCCCGCAGGAATTCTCCCAGACCCCAGTGCCCTCTCCTGCATGGATTCTCCCAGTCCTTTTCCAACACCCCAGTGCCCTCTCCTGCAGGGATTCTCCCACATCCCACTGCCCTCTCCCGCAGGGATTCTCCCAGTCCTTCTCCAACACCCCACTGCCCTTCCCGCAGGGATTCTCCCTCCCCTTTCCCCACCCCCCCGTGCCCTCCCCGGCCGGAATTCCCTCCCGTCCCGGCGCTCACTGCTGATGTTGGAGCGCTGATGCTCCTCCACCTTGACCAGCGACAGCGGCGACGTGATCAGGGCCCTCTCGCCGGCCCCGTCCAGCACCTTCCCGGGGTCTCCGTGGGGCAGCTCCCCGGGCAGCCCCTTCCCCAGGAAGGCCATCCCGGGGGGCTGCAGCCCCAGGGGGCCCCCCCGGTGCTCCCGGCCGTGCGCGGAGTTGCGGAATTTCTTGGAGAAGGGCCGTCCCCCCTGGATGTAGCTCCGGTAGGCGCCGGCCTTGTGCGGGCGGTGCCGGATCCACTCGCGCAGGGTCTCGATGGGGGAGCCGTTCACGCACCACTCGGTGACCCCGAACTGGCGCAGGTGGGCGCGGGCGTGGCTGGCCAGGGCCTTGCGGTTCTCGAAGTACAGCCCGCACAGCTCGCAGCACGCCTCGGAGGCTGCGGGATAACGGGAATTATAGGGGAATTATATGGGAATTATATGGGAATTATAGGGGATACAAGTACAGCCCGCACAGCTCGCAGCACGCCTCGGAGGCTGCGGGATAATGGGAATTAGGGGAGGGATATGGGATAGGGGATATGGGATAGGGGACAGGCTTGCAGCACGCCTCAGAGACTGAGGAGAACAGGAATTAGGGGAGGGATATGGGATAGCCAGAGGGACACAGGGACACCCAGGCAGAATGGGGGAACAGGGATACCCAGAGCCTCGGAGGCTGTGGGATAACGGGAATCAGGGATGGTATTTAAAATCCTCCAAGGGATTGAAATTCCCCGTTTTCCACCTGTGGAATCATCCCCGGCCCCGCTGGGGACCTGCTGACAGAGGGAACCCCCCACTCAAGAGGCTCACGTGGCCCAGGGGATGCCCCGATCCCAAACCTCCCCTTCCCTCTCCACACTCCCCATCCCGACAATCCAACCCCCGCCCATCCCGGGGCTCCCCGTGCTCCCCCTGGGAATCCCCCCGGGGCCCCCCTCACTCACAGGCCTTGTCGTGCAGAGCCTTGGCCTTGAAGGGCAGCTCGGGGGGGCCGAAGGCCTTGTGCTTGGATTCCCCGTGGGGGCCCAGCCGGTCGTCGGGAAGCGGCCGCTTGGGAGCCAGGAAGGCTCCGGGAGCTTTGGATCCGAGGGGCGTCAGCGCCAGGGCCCCCCCGGCGCCCCCCGGCTTGCCCGGCCTCCCGCCCAGCGGGGACAGGGAGAGCCCGGGCAGCACCTTCCCGGGCGGAGCCGGCGGCTTGGGATCCATCCCGTCCTCCCCCAGCGCCTTGGGCGGCTCCAGGCCCAGCGGCTCCTTCTTGATGAGGCAGGGCTTGGATTTCTTCCTGAGGATCTCCCGGAGGGTGTCGATGGGGGAGCCGTTGACGGACCACTCGGTGACGCCCATCTGGCGCAGGTGGGAGCGCGCGTGGCTGGACAGACCCTTGCGGTTCTCGAAGAACTCCCCGCAGAACTCGCAGCGGATGTCGCGCACCGGGTCGGCTCGGGAGGCTGCGGGAACGCCGGGATCAGCCAGGGACGGCCCCGGAGAGATCCGGGGATGGGATCACCTGGAGCGTCGGGATGGGCCCGGAGCACCCCCCTCCCGGTCCTCCCAAACACCAGGAGGAGCCTCAGCCCCACAACAAATGCTGGGATGAGCCCTTGGCCCCCCAAAGTCCTGGAAGGAGCACCCAGAATTGCTGGGATGAGCCCCCCAAAACACCAGGATAAGACCCCAGACTTGCTGGGATGAGCCCCCCAAAACACCGGGATGAGCCCCCAGACTTGCTGGGATGAGCCCCCCAAAACACCGGGATGAGCCCTCAGCCCCCAGAAACACTGGGATGAGGCCTCGGCCCCCCCAGAGCCCTGGGATGAGCCCCCAAAATTACTGGGATGAGCCCCCCGGAACACCGGGATGAGCCCTCAGTCCCCCTCAAATCCCCAGGATGAGTCCTCAACCCCCCCCCAAAACACCAGGATGAGCCCTCAGCCCCCCCCAAAAAACAAAGGATGAGCCCTCAGCCCCCCCAAAGCCCTGGGATGAGCCCTCAGATCCTCAGAGTCCCAGGATGAGCCCCCCGAAACACTGGGATAAGTCCCTCAAAGTCCTGGGACGAGCTCCCTAAAATCCTGGGATGAGCCCGAAGTCCCCCTGAAGTCCTGGGATCAGCCTCCCAAAAGGGCAGGATGAGCCCTCAGCCTCCCCAAATCCCTGGGATGAGCCCTCGGCCCCCCAAATCCCTGGGATGAGCCCTCGGCCCCCCAAATGCCCGGGATGAGCCCTCGGCCCCCCCAAATCCCTGGGATGAGCCCTCGGCCCCCCCAAATCCCCGGGATGAGCCCTCAGCCCCCCCAAATCCAGCACATCCCCCTCCCCGGGGGGACTCACAGAGGTTCAGGGGCGACATCTCCTCCCGGGGGGACCAGGCGCGATCCGACGGGTGCGGCTCCCCGTGGATCCCTCCGGACATCAGCTCCCGCTTGATCTCCACCCTCAGCTGGTCTTGTTTGAGTTTCTTCTGCAAGGAGGGAGGAGAAAGGCCTGGAAACATCTTCCGGGCGGTGGGAGGCGGGGACGAGGTGGGAGACGGCCCCGGGGGGCTGCCGGGTGGCGGGACCTTCTTCCCAAGGGCGGGAATGTGCAGCTCTGCCGGCCCGCGCGGCTCCAGCGGTCCCAGCGTGCCCAGGAGGCTCTTGGCCACGGCCTTGGGGCCGGCGGGGTTCCCGGCGGGATTCCCGGCGGGATTCCCGCGGCGGCGCTTGAGGATCTCTCGGAGGGTGTCGATGGGGGAGCCGTTGACGTACCACTCGGTGACCCCCATCTGGCGCAGGTGGGAGCGCGCGTGGCTGGACAGACCTTTCCGGTTCTCGAAGAACTCCCCGCAGAACTCGCAGCGGATGTCGCGCGCCGGCTCCGACCCCGACGCTGCGGAGAGAGAGAGCAATTCCAGAGGGAGAACTGACCGGAATTCCGGCTGCTTCCCGCCCAAAACCCCCTCCTGAGACAACTGCCTGTTGTGTGATTAGCTGGGATGAATATGGGATTGGGTTTGGGAGCGCCGGCGATGGCAAATGGAATTTCTCGCAGCGGATGTCGCGCGCCGGCTCCGACCCCGACGCTGCGGAGAGAGAGCGCAATTCCAGAGGGAAAACCGCCTGGAATTCCGGCTGCCTCCCATCCAATCCCCCCCTCCTGGGACAATTGGCTGTTGTGTCATTAACTGGGATGAATATGGGATTGGGTTTGGGAGCACCGGCAATGGCAAATGGAATTTCTCACAATAGATGTTGCGTGCCAGCTTCGACCCCAACGCGGCGGAGAGAGCGCAATTCCAGAGGGAGAACCGCCCAGAATTCCAGCTGCCTCTCGCCCAAAACCCCCTCCCGGGACAACTGGCTGTTGTGTCATTAACTGGGATGAGGTTGGGGATAAATGTGGGATTGGGCTTGGGAGAGCCGGCGATGGCAAGTGGAATTTCTCGCAGCGGATGTCACGCACCGGCTCCGACCCCGACGCTGCGGAGAGAGCGGAATTCCAGAGGGAAAAGTGCCCGGAATTCCAGCTGCGCAAATATTGCCACCCCATCCGTCCCCCGGAGACAATTAACTGTTGCATAATTAACTGGGATGAACATGGGATTGGGTTTGGGAGAGCCAGCAATGGCAAATGGAATTTCTCTCAGCGGATGTCGCGCGCCGGCTCCGACCCTGCAGAGGGAGTGGAATTCCAGAGGGTGTTAAAGAAACAAGTGGGGAAAACCACCTGGAATTCCAGCTGCCTCTTTCCCAAATATTTTTTCCCAAATATCCCAAACACATTCTGGGATGAGCTTGTTGATAAATACGGGATTGGATTTGGGAGCACCGGCGATGGCAAATGGAATTTTGGGAAGAATTCCCCACAGAACCTGCACCAGCTCCGACCCCGAGGCTGAGGAGAGAGCGGAATTCCAGAGGGAAAACTGCCCAGAATTCCGGCTGCCACCCAAATATTGCCACCGGCTCTGCCCTCACAAGACAACTGGCTGTTGTGTAATTAATTGGGATGAGGTTGGGGATAAATGTGGGATTGGATTTGGGAGAGCCAGCGATGGAAAAATGAATTTAGGGAAATAAACCGACCAGGGGCATCCCAAAAAATGCTGCTGGGAATTCTGGGTTTTTTCACTGTGGCGCTCAGGGGATGGATGAAGATGATCCCCGAAGTTGGAAGAGAGGCTGAACGCTGGGAAATTCCCAGCCATGGGATTTGCAGGGATTCAGGCCTTAAAGCTGCCCCTGGAATGAGGGAATGGGCGGATACAGCAAATATTTGGATGCTGTTTTCCGTGTTATTGCAGGAAACGACCCCTAAAGGCTCCATGATTCCCACTGGAGCAGCGATTCCCACTGGAGCAGCGATTCCCAGGGGAGCAGCGCCGGCTGGTGCTGCCACAGGTGGGATGGGCTCCCTGGGAAAGCCTGGAAATGAGGATGAGGGACTGACAACCCCGAGAAGCTCAACAGCCCGTGGAGCTGTGGATGAAACATTCCCGGGAAGATGCAGCGCTCCAGGAAAAAGCGGGAAGAGCCGGATGCTGCTGGGAAAACCGTTCCGGTGCCAAGATGTGGGAATAAGTCACTGATAAGGAACTTGGGGATGAAGAAGGACGTGGAAGCACCAGGGCTGTGATTCCCAGGAGGGCCATGGAAGCACCGGCTCTGTGACTTCCCAGGAGCTGCAGCGGGGGCTTTCCAAGAGTGGGGAAATGTGGGAATGTGATGCCAGACAAACCCACCGCGCTGGGATTCAGATTTATCGGGATCAGGAGCGGCTGTGCTGGAGCTGCAGCACCCGAGGGTGCTCCAGCCCCCCCCAGGAGCAGCTGGGAGAGGGGGAGACAGGAAGGGCTGGGAGGGCAGACAGTCAGCAGCTTTCCTGACATCCCAGTGGGAACACCCAGTGCCAGGGAAGACCGAGACAGTCACAGCCACGCAGCAGGGAGAGGACGGGAGGCAGCAGGATCCCCCCATCCTTGGAACACTGGGAAAGCTCAGGAAAAGGCGAGGAAAATCCCAGGGAAAGGCCAGGGAAAGCCCAGGGAAAGGCCAGGAAAAGCCCAGGGAAAGCCCAGGGAAAGCCTAGGGAAAGCCCAGGAAAAGCCCAGGAAAAGCCCAGGAAAAGGCCAGGGAAAGCCCAGGAAAAGGTCAGGGAAAGCCCAGGAAAAGCCCAGGGAAAGCCCAGGGAAAGCCCAGGGAAAGCCCAGGAAAAGCCCAGGAAAAGCCCAGGGAAAGCCCAGGAAAAGGCCAGGAAAAGGCCAGGAAAAGGCCAGGGAAAGCCCAGGAAAAGGCCAGGAAAAGGCCAGGGAAAGCCCAGGAAAAGCCCAGGGAAAGCCCAGGGAAAGCCCAGGAGAAGCAAAGGCACTCACTCAGGTTGAGGGGCCCGTCCTCCTCCTGCGGCCACGGGGATTTGGGCGAGGCGGGCAGCGGGCTGAGCGCCAGCTTGGAGCTCTTCTCCTCGGGGTTCTTGGGGGACGGGGACGACCCCGGGAGCGCCGGCGGCACCTTCTTGAGCACGGGGGAGCCGGGCTGGGCCAGGGCCTTGGCGAAGCCCGGCGGGGATTTGATGGCTTTGTTGACGGCGCCGTCGGGCGGGCGCTCGGCCTTGGCCAGCGCCAGCAGCGCCGGCCGGGATGCGGCCGCGGCGTCCTTGGGGGAGGCGGATTTCTTGGCCAGGGGCGGGACGAGGCCGTCGGCTTTGCCCTTGTGCCGGACCAGCTCGTAGAGGAGGTCGATGGGGGCCCCGCTGCTCTCCGACTCGGCCACCCCCAGCTGGCGCAGGTGGGAGCGCGCGTGGCTCGACAGCCCCTTGCGCGTCTCGAAGCAGGCGCCGCACACCTCGCACGTCGTCAGGCTCTGGGCTGGGAAGGGCAGGGAAAACAGGGAATAAACCAGAGTCAGGGAATGGCTGAGGTAGGATGTGCTGGTGCTCCAGTCCTGGGGGATTTGTGCCACCCACAACCCAAGTTTTGAGCATTGGGAGGATGAATTTGGGATATTCCTGCCCCCAAACACCTCGCACGTCGTCAGGCTCTGGGCTGGGAACGGCAGGGAAAACAGGGAATAAGCCACAGTCAGGGAATGGCTGAGGTAGGAGAGTGAGAGGCAGTGGAGGGATGAGCTGGAGCTTCAATCCTGAGGGATTTTGGCCACCCACAACCCTAGTTTTGAGCATTGGGAAGATGAATTTGGGATATTCCTGCCCCCGAACACCTCGCACGTCGTCAGCCTCTGGGCTGGGAAGGGCAGGGAAAACAGGGAATAAAACAGAGTGAGGGAATGGCTGAGGTAGGATGTGCTGGTGCTCCAGTCCTGGGGGATTTGGGCCACCCACAACCCAAGTTTTGAGCATTGGGAAGATGAATTCGGGATATTCCTGCCCCCAAACACCTCACACGTCGTCAGGCTCTGGGCTGGGAACGGCAGGGAAAACAGGGAATAAGCCAGAGTCAGGGAATGGCTGAGTGAGAGGCAGTGGAGGGATTAGCTGGAGCTTCAATCCTGGGGGATTTGGGCCACCCACAACCCGAGTTTTGAGGATGAAACCTTGGGGTTCATTGGGAGGATGAACTCAGGATATTCCTGCCCGAACACCTCGCATGTCGTCAGGCTCTGGGCTGGGAACGGCAGGGAAAACAGGGAAAAACCAACAGTCAGGGAATGGCAGAGGTAGGAGCATGAGGGGCAGCGGAGGGATGAGCTGGAGCTCCAGTCCTGGGGGATTTTTACAGCCCCAAACCTTAATTTTGAGCATTGGGATGGTGAACTCTGGAATATCCCGAGGGATTTTATGGGATGGTGAACCCTGGAATATCCCGAGGGATATTTATCATCCCCAACCCTAATTTAGAGCATTAGGATGTGCCACACATCCCTGATATCCCAAGGGATTTTATCAAGCCCATCCCTAATTTAGGATGCTCCACAAGTCCCTGAGCAGGCAGGAATATCCCGAGGGATTTTGCCACCCCCATCCCTAATGTTGAGCATTAGGATAATGAACTCTGGATATTCCTGCCTGCAGGCCGGAATTCCCAGGGGCAGGAATATCCCAGAGGATTTTACCACCCCCATCCCTAATTCTGGATGCTCCACACCCCCCTGCACGGGCAGGAATGACCTGGGAAGAGCAAACAGGGCTGTGGGAGGACAAGGATCGCTGCTCCAGGGTGGGAGAGACAGGTTTTCCCACTCCAGGATGTTTTCCAGAGGGATTTGGAAGCCCAGCAGAGAGGGATCAGGACCTCAGAGAGATCTCAAAGGGATCATTTTTGGGGAAGGTCATTAATTAGGAAAGGAAGGGTTGATGGAGGGGTTTAGGGAGGGCAGGTCAGTCCCAGAGAACTCTGGAAAACTGTTGGATCCTGGGAAGGAAAACCACCGGGAACCAGGACACAGAGCATGACACAACCACCCTCTTAATTAACACACTAATTAACCAAAAGGACCCGGAAAATCCTCCTGGATGGGGTTGAACAGACCCTGCCCGGCTCCAATCCGGTTGCCAGGACGTGGGATGGGAGGAGAATCCCGGGAAAACACCCACCTTTGGCGTCCTGAGGCTCCGGTTTGTTCCCGGGCGGCTCCGGGGACAGTTTGGTCCCGATCCGGGGCGGGGGCGGGTCCAGCTGGGCGGAGCTTTTTTTCGGGATGGGAGGGGGGGAAGTCACTTCCATGGCCACCAGCTCGTCCTCCTCCGGAGCCAGGACTGCCGGGAAGGGCAGGGTCAGGATGGGGACGGGAAGGGGACACGGGGGGGGCAGGGCTGGGGATGCTCCAGGGGGAATTCGGGATGTTCCGAGGGGGAGAAACCCTCCCCCAGGGACAGGAGGGGAATTTGGGATGTTCCAAGGGGGAGAAACCCTCCCCCAGGGACAGGAGGGGAATTCGGGATGTTCCAAGGGGGATGAACCCTCCCATAGGGATAAGGGACACCCCCAGTGACAGGGGACATCCATCCCACTGGGATGTCACTGGGAGAAACAGGGACAGGTGGGATGGAGGGTGGAAGGTGAATGGGATATGGGGGGGGGGGATTTGGGTTTGTTCCAGGGGGAAT
>JAWWLV010000412.1:0-12927 GCA_035041135.1 Platyrinchus mystaceus | reverse complement strand
TGACCTGGGAAATACAAACAAAAGTTACACAAGCTTTACCTATAAATGTTGATGAAAAATCGAGGCAATAGTCTTGCATGTGTGTTAACAGACTGCGGACTCCAGGGAAAAAGAGAAAGTCTCCCAACCTGCTCCCCATTCTCCTTCATGGCATCAAGCACGGAGAATGATGAACCCTGAGCTCCATAAGCAGAGGATCTTGTAGGAGAGTAAATGGGTAAAGCTTGAGCACATGTTCAGAATAAACCACAAGACCTTTTTTACCTGCTCTTGTCTGATACCTACTTTCTCGTGGTAAGCAACTCTCGAGTGTCTTGTGTTTTGCAGACTTCTTTCTGAGAGGACCCCTTGTAATGCTCAGTTTTTTTCTGTTCATTGCTGTCATGCTTGGCTTGCATAGGCTGTGTGTAAGCTAAATGAGAGGACGAGGAAGGAAGGAAAAGCTTTACATAGTTTTTGTGGTTTTGCCCACAAGGGAAGCCAGATTTCCTCTGTTTGCATGATGTCCTCTTCTTTGGGATAGCGCTGCCCTTTCTGGGCTTGGTGGTTATTCCCTAGTGCCGTGACCTTTCCCTCAAGCCTGTGCAGTGAATTTCCATCTTCTTTTGGAACATAGATCTAGTGTGTGCTGGCAACTTTCCATATGTTTATGACTTAGGAGAGAGTGTGGTCATTGTGTTGTGTGAGGTTTCTAAGAAGAGGGTGAAGATCTATCAGGAATGTGTGGTTAAACTGGGGATTTCATTGCTTCTGTATGTTGTGGAACATTAATACATTAAGAAATGGATCTTGCATGTGGATCCTGTGTAGGATCCTTGCTGTGTAGGAAAACCTTAAGGAACAGTTTGTTCCTTGAGCTCAGAAGATATGCAGAAGGATGACTTGTACATGTACCCTAACAGTGATATTACTACTGCTAGAGGCAGATTTCTCGTCTCAACTACCTTTTACCATCTGATCTTGTGCAGCTATTCTTGTGTGTGTGTATATATATATATACACACATGTAAACGGTGTTCAACAGCATATAACTGTTTGCAAATACACTTTAACTCCCCTTCTTAGTAGACTGTTATGCACAAAGCTGTGTGCTCTACCTTGTGTGATGGCTGTGGCAAGTGCAGGTCTTCACTGCAGTAAAGCAAGTGTGCAGGGACACTTGCATCTACCATTCCCAGCCGTGGGTTTGTGTGCCAAGGCGGGAGGTGCTTCCATCAGTCCTGCTCTTGTATTTGATGTGTGACGCCAAGGTAGTTCCTGGGAGTTCTTTGCACTCAAAGTGAAATTCTGTCGTTTGGACTACTAGAACCAAAGTGCTCTGAATGTGACTGATGGATGTGCCCTGCATATATCCACTTGTTGCCATACAAATGATTTTTACAATGATATTAAAGATGGCGGCAGGGTCAGGTCCTGGCTTGTTCATCTCACCTTTCTACTGCAACTGGGTAGCTGACAGGTTGTTTCTGTCCTTTCCGGTTCCCCCACACATTACAACTGCACAGGATATTTGCATTTGCAATATGGGAAACAAAGGCTTCTATTTTTATCATCTTTGCTCTTCAGTTTGCTGCCCAGCATTTCCACCTCACCAAGGATACCTGGAGTTGACAAGTTACAAGTAAAATAGCTGGTGATGATAGATAAAATTTCTCTGGAACTGTGCTGATGTACTCTATAGAGAATCTGACCTTTTATTAGTGGGCTTCTGATGTCCTGAGCCTGTACTGGAGTATTAATCTGCCCCCACACTTGTGTGAAAAAAACCAGCTGACTCAGTTGCTTCTGTGATGACTTCTGTTTCCTGCTTCCTTTGTAAAAATGCCACATCCTTGAGTTTCTGTGCAATGGTTTCATGACTGGAGTGTCCCTCATCCCACTAAGTTTGGCTTGAGAGGAATAAGAGCGTTTTCACTCTTTTCTTCTGACTGTGGTGTGAACACGTGTTCAAAATGGCTCTTAGAAGCAGTGTGTATAAACACTGGTATAAAGTAGGAAGTGCAGGTTGGTGCAGTGGATGTGGGGGAAGAAATGGAAGTCATTAGACCAGAGAAGGGGGGAAAAAAGTAAGGTAGCCTGGGAGAAGCTGACTGAGCCTGATTCTTCCTTTTTGCATTCTGATCTGAATCAGGGACATGTCCACTGGAGCCAATGAAACAATATTGAGAGAGGTATTTCAAGAATGGAGTTTGGATCAAATCAGCCTTGAAGCTCTTCTGAAGTAAACGTACCTTCTAAGCCCTTGTCAGTGTGTGATCAATGGGGTCCACCTCCCTCAGGCTAAGTTTACTAGTTCACAGTGTACAACAGCTACCTCTGAGATTGCCTTCTCTGATGTGTTTTATCTCAGAGAGAGTAGTGTGGCTGAGAGCAAGTTATCTCATGCATTATTATTCTAGAGCTGCCAGCCAAAACTTGTGGTCTTCTGCCTGTTGTCACCTTGAGGTCTGATTCTTCTCCTCCATTAGATTTACATCTTTGCAGTTTTATTTTCTATTTCAGAAGCATTGTTTCTGACTGACTGGAGGGAGAAACTAACAGCTATTTTTCTCATGTTTGTTCTTTTCATCAGTGTTACCAGCAAAGATATTTGCAAAGACCTATTAGTGCACATGCAGTTGTTGTTCTTGAAGAGTCATTTCAGTCTTGCATTTCTCTTCTTTTCTACTGATGGTACCAGGCAATCATCCACTGATCCTGTGACAGCTTGGGATTCTTGGTAATTCTTTGAAGAGTAATTACTCCTTTTTCATGGAAGTTTTAAATAGTTTTAAATAAGTGGGAATTTTTGTCCAGATGGATTAAACCAGGATGCGCTAAACAGATCTCACCTCTGTTGGGCCTGGAATTAGCACCTTCCTGTTCTAAATTTCTCCTGTCTGTGCTTCTCTCAAGTTCCCTCTGTGGTGGCTTATCTTATGGCAAGTTCCTTTTGTAGCCTTGACAGTGTTTTGAGAGAGGCAACTGTGTTCTGTAAGTCCCTAGAGGTGAGATGCCTATTGGCGCTTGTTATATGTTCCTCTGCTACCTAAATTTCTGGTGAAGTATTTCAGAATGGTCTGTGTAAGCAGAGCTTTTGAACAGCAGGAATTACTCTATGTTTTCTTTATAGTTTTTGAGTTTCAAAGAATTTTTTTCACAGAAAAGTGCAGCCCTTTTACAAAGCAGATTAGAGACACAGCTCAAATAGGGGAAACACTCTGATCTCTTAGACACAGATCACTTCACTTGTTGTCCTCATCCAAGGCAAATCAATGCTTTCTTTTGATAAATGCATTGATGAGGACAGGCATTGGGTTGCCTGTCCTGGGATAAACGGTGCTTTCCCATAGGATTTCCGTGCTGGTGTCTCCAGTCTATTTCTGAACAAGGATATGAATCACACTGTAAAAACAGAAGGTACTGCAAAGGTTTCATTGAAGAAAAATTTGCTCTCCTGCCATGGAAAATGTGAATGTTTAAAGATAGCCATTTTTTGTCCTGCATGGAGCATAAACAATCTCAGAACTAGTTGTGGGGGAAAGGATATCAACAGTTACTTAAAAATTGATTTGTTACTTGCCTTGCCTTCAAGAAAAATGCCATCATGTTTTGATCTCCCAGCTGGAGTTGGTTTGTTTTTTGTTTTTTGTTTTTTTTTCATAATTTGCTCCAGTATGCTCTAGGGGATGTGGTGTAGTGGAATTTGCATTTCAGAGAAATTCCTGTAAAGTCTCATTAGTGCTACTGGAGAGAGGAGGCTGTGATGCACTGTGGGAGCATTTGGTCTGCTCATAAAAATGAATTTATCTAGGAGAAATGGAGCATTTTGTTTTTCTGGAGAAAAATGTTCCCCAAGAGACATTTCCCAGTCCTAAGCTGGCATTTACCAGGAGAAGGTAGAAGAGAAAGCTTGTGAAGGAGACAGTTTTATAGAATAATATTGTCTGTTTCCTTGGATCCTGACAGAAATTCTGGTGGCTGAAAGCCTCTGCATGAACCCTTCCCTACATCATCTGGATGATCCACACTGACTCTGGTTAACAGATTGGTAGGGAAACACGAAACCTTTGCCTGCCTATAGGTTGAAGGAGGAATCTGCTGCTTGAAGACTCCAGGGATGAAAAGCAGGACTGGGGCTCTCTCTCTGTGGGTGCATTGGCAGAACAGCTCATCACTCAGGATAATTTTGGAAGTTTGCCTTGGAATGGTTAGAGCTAGAGTCTGAGGAAATCAGCCCATCTAAGAAGGCAGATGGTATATCTACCAGCCCTAGGGACATATTGATAGCTTGAAATAATTCTTTATTTTTTCAGGGACTCATAGTTTGGATGCTGCAATAATCAGGAGCTCATGGGCTAGAGGTCCAGCTTATGGCAGACTCTTTTTCCTGCCCAATAACACCCAAGAACCCTGTGCATTTTCTACTTCTATTAGTGCCAATCCAATCTCTTTTACTGATGCAGTTGTAGATCTTGGTTTCCAATGAAGAATTAAATCAGCCACATTGTAGAATTGTATCATATCTTCTCAACTCAGCAAGCTCATACAAGAGTGCAGCAGAGCATGCCGAAAAGTACTCTGTGTAGTGGCTCTGGACGTTGCCCCGGTGTCCCTGCCCTTACACCCATTTAAATGGGCTCAGCACTAATTCTGAGTCTGCAGGAAATTGCCTTGGGTTCTGCTTGTCTTCTGATAACTATATAGGATTTCTTGTCTGAGCAGTTGAAAAGGTAGATTTTTTTTTTTTTTTAGTGCAAGCCTTCTTCTCTTCAAAACCCTCTGGTGTCCATCAGTTGGGGCACTTCAAGGCAAGCTTTGTTTTGTATTGTGTAGGATGACAGCCAATGTTAGTGAGATTGTTGAAGCATTTAGAATTCATGCCTTGTTTCATGTCATTCTGGACACCAAGTTCGTGTTTTCTAGGAGACCATGGACTGAGCAGCATTGTGGTGGCAGCAAGAAAGGAATTACCCTTTTGGAAGTAAATATGTGTTCTCTGCCAAGGAGAACCAACATCTTCAGTTTGTGTCAGAGACCTCATCCCACCACTCAACATGACAATTTATTAGCTAGTATGGGAGGATAAGAGAAGGAGATGGGAGGGAAACCCACCCATGTGGTGTGACCTGGTGTTATGGCTGTATGAACTGTGCCTGAGAACAATGTCAGAATGATGTGCTGCTGAGTGAGATGCAGAGAGCCACTTAGGTTTCTAGAGCTGGTAGTCAAGGACCATGGCTTTGCCTGCACTATATGGTATTTGTCTGAGCTCACTGTGCATCTTGGAGACCGAAACCTCCCCTGTGCCCTTTGCTCAGAGAGTAAGGGAGCCCTGACAGGGTTAAAGTAAGACCTCCTCCCCACAGGGTGCTTGCACAGGCAGTGCCTGCAGAGCCAGCCCAGTGCTCTGGGGGTGCAGAATGTATCTGGGCTGTGAAGTGGGTGATGCTGAGATGAAAAATTCCACCGGAGGTATTTGCTTGAGGCCTCTTCAGCATAACTGTAGTCTTACTCAGCTGCACAGGGTGTCCTTCCTGTCAGTGCCTTTGTTGTGAAAGATCCACGTGTGAACCTTGAAAATATGTGATGGTGGTGTTGGATGACAACACCACGGGCTGTTAGGATAGAGGCACTTGAAAACTAAGATTCCACTTTCTCCTTGTGTTAAGAATATCTCAGCAGAAGGTTGAGAGACACAACACATCCTGAAAGGAAGTGGAAAAGTTCCTTAGTGTGCTGGTGCTTCTCCAGTCATCCTGCCTCCCACTGCTTCCTCTTAGAGTTGCTTGGGCAGTCATGAGAGTGGACAGGAGTTCAGGGCACAGGAATAGCAAAGCTGTCCTTGAAGGGTTGTAGCTGGAAAAGTGTTAATGAGAAGAGTTTTCCACTCCAACAAATAGAACCAAGTCAGAAAAACACCTTTATGTTTTTGATGAGTATGAGTGTCCAGAAGAATTGCACCTCCTGTTTTGTAATCTTTGTTGCTGGTTGTTGACTTCTCAACAGGCTTTTTAATCAAAATCTGTTTCTGTCTCTGAACACACTGGCTGAGTTCAGCATGCCAGAATCATTAAAGGATGTTTCTGCAGAAGTAAGTTTGGTGTTCTGGGTGAAGATGGTTTCATGGCACGTGAACTATTGCAGACTTACTTTTCATAAAGTTCCATTTGACTTCAATCAGCATAAATGTGGTTCAACTTCTTTGTCATCAATAACATGCCCTTGGGATGATAACTAAAATCACCAAGCAGTTTTTAAGCTATGAAAACTACTCTGGGTGTTGTTTACCTTCAGTGAAAGGGTAGCTAATGAGACCCTCAGGGGTGTCAGTGGTCAATCCTCAGGGCAGCTGATGCTCTTGGAATCATAGAATTATTTAGATTGGAAAAGACCTCTGAGATCGAGTTCAACTGCTGACTATCTCTGTCAAGATAAAATGTTAGGGCCCTAAAAGGTGCGAAGTCAGTGTTAGCAGCAGCTTTTTAACTATCCTCTTGTCTGGGCACTAAAGTCTTCTGCTGGCTCAGAGATGAACTACTGGTGCAGAGTGCTGTCATTCCTATTAATTGGAGTGAGCAGAACTAATAGATCTAATTTTTCTGCCCATGTGTCAGTCTGAAGGCAAAGGAGATTGTCAAACTAAATCAGGACTTCAGAATGTATTTTGGGGTTAGTAGCAATGGGGAATAAATAATGTTATCTCTAACATCTGCTTCCCATACTAGGTTGATCTTGGGTAGCTGAATATCTCTTGGCTTCTGATAAGACAGTGTTTGTTACAAAACAGAGGACAAAAAGAAATCGCATTTACTGCATTTTACAGATTCTCAGCCAAATCTGGTCAAATGTCAAGGTAGGGCTAAATGGTGCATCTTTGCCAGATTGTGTGAAGGAAATGTGAAGGAAAGAACTAATCTACTATGCAGGAGAGTTGCTTCAAATTTGAAGTGTGTCACTCTCACTTGCTGTGAGTCAATTCTTCATAAAAAATAGGAACAACCTTCCCCCCTACCCCCCATCATTTGACTTGTTGGAAAGAGGCAGAGGTGCAGCTGGTTTGTTTTCTTACTAATAAAGCAGCTGAGGCTCAGCCTGAAAAATTGTTTTCAGTTTTTTAAGACTTGGACCATCTTAACTGTCTGAGTTGCAACTTAACACTGTGAGTTGTTCTGAGGAAGAACCTTCCCAAGAAACTGAGACAAAACAGCCAAGTGCCGTCCACGCCTGTCTAAGTTTTATGGATATGTAATTTATTTTGTGGTAAGCAAGTGACAAAGCAAACCTATCCACAGGCTAAAAGGAGAGAGCTGTGTGAGGGGATCACAACCAGGGGGTCCTGAACTCCTGCATTATAACTGGGTTGCTTGGGATTGTGTTGCCTTGAGACCAGTTCGGTGTGTTTGGATCCATCCATTGTGCCGTGTCCTCTTGGGTGGTGGCTCTCTGCAGTCTGATTCTCATGCCTGTCAGTACTGTTCCCAGAAAAGCAAGGTCTGGCTCTTTTTGGAACAAAACTGTGTCAGTGGCATGCCATCTGCTCTATCCACCTCCAAATTGTCCTGATCTTCCCTGCTCTCATGTCTATCTGCATCTCACAGGCTTACAGTGCTTGTGAAGTTCTCTGCTGTTGTATAGTGACAATTACAGAAATTCTCTTAAGAGTTAATTACCCCTTTTTAGTGGAAGTTTTTAAATAATTTAAAATAAGACCAGGGTTGCATGTTGAGCAATGAGGAGGAGACAAATGCCAACTAACACTCAGTAAATGATCATTTGGCTGTCCTGTGTCTGATGATGCTTAGGGAAAAACACTATTTTTAGGGATAATTGTGAGGTATACCATGAGTTTGCAAAAGGAAGCCAAATTGAAGTGACAAAGGCAAATTTGTTACAGGTGTCTCTTGAATCTTGTAACTTTTTCATGTGGATTTATTTTTGTTCACTTCATAAATTTAACTAACTAAGTATTTCTTTTTAAAAATGATAACATTGTAAGAAACATATTCTAATGGCAAGAATAGCCCCTCTGCGTTGTGTTATCCAGCTTATTAGAGAAGCAGTGAGCCTTCTAAATAAGGATCATGGTTCTGGAATGAGGCTTTTCCTGATCTGAACGCAAAAGAAAAGAAGGCTTTTTGGAGCTGGCTTATATGGGCACAGTGTCCAACAGTCTTCCAGTTCTACTTTCAGATTTTCACATGGCCTCTGTGCTTCCTGCTGCCCCAGCAGCACAGGATTCCCCTGAGTGAGAGATGAGATTTTCATCTTGGACCAATGCTCAGTTTGTGCTGCCTGAACCTCTGCAAAGCCCTGCAGCTTGAGTGAGCAGTCATGGAAACAGGAGCATCCTTTGTGGAAGTTCCCTCTTTCCATTTTAGTGATGTCGAGCAATCTCATTTCCCTACTTCTGTTTGATAATTCCGGGATTGTCACTTTCTCTGGCTCTCCTGTGATGTCTACAGTTTGTTGGCTCTGATCTTTGGTACAGTGTGGGAAAAGTCATAATTGCTGAGAAGGGTTTGCCTTGAAACCTTCAGCAAACACTTGCAGAACACTGAAGGGTTCAGGTGCCTCTGCAGTCTGTCTTGTCCCCCTCATAGCAGGGAATGCTTTGGTAGGCAGAAGATGCATCAGCTTGTCAGCAGTGACCTGTTGGTTTGGGTGAGCTGTCACTTTGCAGTTGTGCTACCTGAGCCCTGAGCCCACCCACGCTGTAATCCCATGAGTGAGCTCTGTTCAAAGCACTAGTCCCTGGATTTCTGGATACTGTGGATCATTTCTGTGGGCCACATGGTGCTTCCCTCTAAGGCACTAGCTGTGGGAAGGTGGAAGGAGACCAGTCAGTTCACAGATGCTACAGCCAAGTCACCTCCTGCTTTGGTAATCGCTGTCTCTTTTTGTCCTCATCTGTTTGCTTATGCATCCAACTGTAAATTCAGTCATGTTTTAAATATACATAAAAAATCTACTACTGCAGTGAAAAGCTTTTTGTTTGTTTGTTTGACTGCCTTGTTTGTAACACCGGGGCAAGTTCTCCGTGCACAAGGGCAATGTTGTTTTCCCCTTGGAAAGCAGCAACCTCCCTCCAAAGGCTGCATACTCATGGGAAGTGCGTAGGAATGTTCCCTTGGTCCAGCGATGAAGCTTCTCTTACTCTGCATGTTTTAGTAAAGAACTTAAAAATAGCTTTGCAGATTAGCCTAGACCAAGAGTCAATGTTTCCTGCTGTGCTTTAGGACTGAGATCACCCCACTCATCACTTTTAGGGGCGAAATTGAGAAACTCTGACACCCACAACAGCCATGCAATTTTCTCTGATCTAGAACTGATGAGCTTTTTTTGGTTTGCTAATTTGAAAATGATGGCTATGATCACTGCTCATTTTGGTCATTTGGGAATAGTGCTGCTTATCATAACTTTGACAAAGTATTTTGGCTCCTATGTATGTGGAAATTGTTGCAGACCTATGTTGCAATTTATTTGGTACTTGTATTCTTCTAAATATGTTGTATTCTAAATATAAACCCAAGCCTATCGTAATGGCTTTCTTATGGTAAGGTTACAGGGGTGAGAATATTTTAGGAAAGCAGTAATGGATTAAATACTTTGAATTAATTTTAAAAAACATTGCCATGGAATTTAACCTTTTCCTAAATCTAAAAGTTTTGTGGGTTTTGGCTTCGTGTTGATCTTTCGTCAGCAAACAAACAAAATCATTCTTTATTCCTACCTGGCCAACAGAAATCTTACAAATAGTTGAAAACCAACCAGCCCCATCATGTGCCTTGTGTCATGTCTGTTTTAGGGATATGGCCTCCCATTTGCTTTTGACCATTTTTCATCTCACAGATCATTGCTGAATAGTGTAGTATTCTGACTTTTTTTTACGCTTTCATATTGTGGTAAACCTTCCTTTACCTGCTTTTGATGTTGCTCCTTCTATGATTCATTAGTGGAAATAAGCTTCTCTCACATTTTATTTAGAGCTGTTACTGTCGGCATGTACCTGGTGTACTAGCTCTGAGGAGGAGAATTCACTCTGTGATGAAATCAGTGAACCTCCAAATTCATCCCGGTGGAGGAAAAAATAGATGAGAAATGGGGATTTGCAACAAATATTGGGAGACCTCAGATATTGCTCTCCTTTATGGCTTTATGCTGTTTTGACACCTGGTTTGGAGAGAGGATTACGGCAGGTGGGTGGGTGGGGAAAAACTGAAAATATCCAGAGTGCATAGGTTTAGTAAAGCCCCAAAGAATATGGTCTCTGTGGGATGAGCTTCTTGCACTTCTTACAACCTTTTCCAAAGGCAGATTTTTTTAACATCATTATTTCAAAAAAGAATTTAGTAGCTTAAAGGTCAAAAGATATAATAAAAACATAGTATGTCTGAAGAAGAGATTAGGACACATTGTTTTAGTAGAGAGCAGCTAGTCATGGAGGCAAATGACATAGAAAAGAGCTTTCCTGTAATTTTAAGACATTTTAAGATATCATTTTCCGGAGAAAAAGGTTTAAGTCATAAAACTAGAGCTTAATGATGGAATTAGGCTGTGACTATATAGCATGAATTTAGGTAATGTCACTTATGGTCTTTAAACTCAGTTATCTGACTGTAAGTTAAAAGCATTCATCTAATAACACACTTAAACAACTATATTTCCCAGCCTTAACGGCTTGGTAGCATCAAATCTGTTATTCCTACAAAATGTGTTTTTGCCCCTTGTCTCTTTGTGTACATTTGAGAGGGCACTTGCTTAGTGTGGAACCAGAGCAGCTACTACTCGTTTGAATTCTTCACTACAGTGCCTTTAAGTGCTGTGGTTTCCACTTGGCAGCGGCCATTCTGGCAGGCCCGTTGAGAGCATGATCTACAATAATTCTGAAAACTCTGTGCTTTCTCCTCTCTTAAACAAGAAGACAATTCTTTGTGCTCTCTTGAAGCTCAGTATGGAGCAGATCTTCTGTCATCTGCCTTGAATGGAATATATGTTGTCTTGTCTTTAGGTGAATTGATTTATGAGTGACTTGTAAGATGAAGCCACAGCAAGCAGGGCACCCGGAAACCACCGGCAGACTTCTTTCTGATTTAACAGTTGGTGTTTGGGAGATAAAACAGTTGTGGCAATTTGAAGTCTGAGCAGGTTTTTCACTGGTCTCCTCCTGCACCATGTGGGGAGCCTGCCAAGCCCAAAGTGCAGAGTTACATCTGGCTGATTGTTGATCTGGCTGAGTAAACACTGAATACTGAGTGTTTACATTTCAGAGTTCCCTGCCTTCACCACAGTATTTGTTCCTCCTTGGATCAGCACAGGGATTTCCCAGCAGCTTCTATCAAAACTGGTGAAAGGTTAACAAAACTGTTAACAGCAGTTCTACAGCTTTCTGTAGTGACCACAGCACTTGTTTTTAACATGGCCATAGGAAAGAGATAATTTTGAAGTTTTATATATCCAATAGCACTCCATCAGGCACTTTCCTCTTCCTCATGGTCAGTTCTTATCTTTGTCCTTCCCTTAGCTTATTGGCTTATAACAGTGAGGAGTTGCACACACAGTCAAGAATGAACAAGTTTGGTCAATTTTAAGGGCAGTTATGTTGCAGCTGCGAATGGCAGGGAGTCTCTTGCCCTGTGCCACTGGACAGACTTGGTTGCTTTGGTCCTAACTTCGATCCCAGCAAGGCAAGAGCTTCTTCTCCTGTCCAAATTAGCCAAACCCAACACACTATTTCTAACACATAGTTAGAAATCTTTTTTGTTGTGATCTCTTATCTAAACTATAAACTCCTCAACTTGAACTACTACCTCCTTTTATTTTTACATGTTATTTTAACATCCTGGGCATGTTTTTGGGCACCCTTACTTATACCTTGGGCTAGTACTTATTCCAGTTTTAGCAGTTGCAAATTTGATGCAGAATCTGTCACTGCTGTCTACTAAAGGAGATAGCAACAAATATGGTTTTTAGTCTGCACATTACCTAGATTCGTGTGAGCTGAGGTGTTGCATGAGAGAGGAGTGGAAGGGAGGGAGACAGGACGGGGGAGTGGGAAAGGAGTAGAGAAAAATGTGAGGCAGTAATATCTGACCTTTGTCATAGTAATTTTCCTTCTAATTGAATCGCTCATTTACCAAACTTCCTTTCTTCTTTATGGCTGTGTGAAATTCCCGTTGTATGCCCTCAGTGTTAACACTGCGCCTCTGTGGTATAAAGATGTTCCAAAGGCAGGGATTCTTTCTGCTGTGATGTGGGATGTGGCAATTCAGCAGGGAAATCAGCACAGCTGCACGAACTCTGCAGTATGAGAGTCTGGCAGCTCAAAGCATACTTTGGTTTTACAGCCTTTTTGGGGAGCAGTGTCACCTGGCAGTGTCAGCAGTGACAAAAGCAGCAACAAGGTTTTCAAACTCTTTCCCCCCTTTCACAGTTTGTTGTAGTACAAGGCGGTGTACGGCCCAAAATCACCCACCCGTTTATTTACAGGCAATCAGCATTGAACTCCTGTCGGCTTCTTTATGATGCAAATAGTGTCTGGCCCCTGAGGGAAACACCCCATACTGCTTTGGGAACGGGGCGTTGCACCTCAGGAACGTCCCCACCTATCATCTGCGGGGACTCCTGTGGCTGGTGCATTACAGGAGAGTATCGAGTCAAAACCAGCAGCTGTGGATAAGGTGGTGTGTGCTGCCTGTTATTCTGATAATGTTAGACTGCTGGACTTAAAACAAATTAAGCTCTTTCCTTGCAGTTTTGCTAGTGGGTCTGAAAGAAGGAAAAAAATCATTGGATCAGCATTTCTGAGGTGCTAAAATCTGTTTATTCTACTGGACCAAGGGTCGTCAAACTACGGCCTGCGGGCCAGGATTGGCCCGGGGCCACCCCTAATCCGGCCCGCCCCACCCCCTGCCGGGGGTTGGGGGTGGAAACCAAGCAGCCCCGTCC
>JAWWLV010000411.1:0-12945 GCA_035041135.1 Platyrinchus mystaceus | reverse complement strand
CCCTGGGGGGGGGCACAGGGACATGCTGACAATGGGGACAGTGACAGGGGGTCACCCTGGGGGGCACAGGGACATGGTGACAATGGGGACAGTGACAGGGGGTCACCCTGGGGGGCACAGGGACATGGTGACAATGGGACACGGTGACAACAGGGACAGGGTGACAATGGGACGGGTTCCAAAGCCCTTCCCAAGGTTTTGGGGTTCTCCCACGTTTTGGGGTTCCCCCAGAGGCCCCCCTAGGTTTTGGGGTGCCCCAAGGGTTTTTGGGGTTCCCCCAGAGCCCCTCCCCAGGTTTTGGGGTGCCCCAAGACCCCCCCAGTGGCCCCCAGACCCACTTGTTGAGGTGTCCGATGACGTATTTGAAGACCTCGTAGTTCTCCCTGGGGAACTTCCTGAGCACCTCCCGCAGCGCCTGGAGCTTCTGCTCCCGGTCATTGATCTCTGCCGGGGGGAAAACGGGAATTTGGGGTCCTGGAATTGCCTCTCCCGCGGAATTCCCGCCCCAAGGGCTCGGATTTTGGGGCCAAGGCCTCCCCCAGGTGAGATTATTGTCCCCACCCCCCCCAAAAATCACCCCGGGGCCCTCGGGGGGCACAGGATGGACTGAGGGGGGAGAATTCAGGGGGTGGGATCACCAGTGGGAGGGGTTAGTTATGCAAATGAGGTGGGTGGGGTTAATTAACAGGGTTAATTAATGGGGTCAGGGCCCCCAGATTGTTGTTCCCCCCAAAAACAACCAGAACTGGGGGAGCATCTCCAGCCAGGAATGGGACTGGGGGGTGGGAATTCAGGGCTGGGATCACCAGTGGGAGGGGTTAATTAAGCAAAGGGGGTGTCTGGGGTTAATTACAGGGTTAATTGATGGGGTCAGGACCACCAGATCATCGATTCCCCCCCCTTCCCTCCCCAAAAACAACCCCAGGGCACAACCAGGACTGGGGGAGAACCTGGGATTGGGGGGGTGGGAATTCCGGGGACGGGATCCTCGGCGGGAGAAGTTAATTAAGGGGGTTAATTAAGGGGTCAGGCCCCCCCCAGGACTCACTGTGGGCCTCCACCAGCTCCGCCTGCATCGCGTACGGCACCAGCGGCTCCGGCAGCTCCGAGAAGAAGCTTTTCATGGCCCCGGCCACGGTGTTGACGGTGAAATCCTTCTCGGCCAAGTCCAGCCCGTGGTCTGGGGGGGCACAGTTTGGGGGACTCAGAGCCCAGAAACCCACCCAGGGAGCCCAAGGAGCAGTTTGGGGGACTCAGAGCCCAGAAACCCACCCAGGGAGCTCTAGGAGCAGTTTGGGGGGCACAGACCCCGAAAACACCCCCAGGGAGCTCAAGGAGCAGTTTGGGGGGCACAGACCCCAAAAACCCACCCAGGGAGCCCAAGGAGCAGTTTGGGGGGGCACAGATCCCAAAATTCCTCCTTGGGAGCAGTTTGGGGGGGGCACAGACCCCAAAATTCCCCCTTGGGAGCAGTTTGGAGGGCACAGACCCCAAAAACACCCACAGGGAGCTCAAGGAGCAGTTTGGGGGGCACAGACCCCAAAATTCCCCCTTGGGAGCAGTTTGGGGGGGCACAGATCCCAAAACCCACCCTGCGAGCCCGATTTTTAGGTGCCCCAGCTGTGAGGGTGCCCAGGCCCATTTTTGGGGTGCCCAGGCCCATTTTGGGGTGCTCAGGTCCATTCCGGGGTACCCAGGCCCACTTTTGGGGTGCTCATGTGCCCTTTTTGGGGTGCCCAGGCCTGTTTTGGGGTGCCCAGGCCCATTTTTGGGGTGCCCAGGCCCATTTTTGGGGTGCCCAGGCCCGTTTTGGGGTGCCCAGCTGCGTTACCCTGGTCGAACTGCCGCTGCAGACTCTCCATCTCCGACTTGTTCCCGCTGACCCGGTAAATCCCTTCGGTGCTCAGCCCTGCGGGAATGGGACAAACCTCATCTCCAGCCCCCCAAAAAACCCCCGGATTTCTCCCTTCCCTGCCCATCCCACGGTTTGCCAGAAGGGATTTGACGCTTCCCAAAAAAAACCCCAACCCTGGGGACCCCCAAAAGGGTCCCACAAAGACCCCTGAAGGGTCTGGGACGGGACTGAAACCCCAGGGTTGGTGCTTCCCCAGCGGGTTCCTCCTCCCAGGGAATAAAGAAGGCTCCTTCTCCTCCTCCCAGGGAATAGGAAGGCTCCTTCTCCTCCTCCCAGGGAATAAGGAAGGCTCCTCCTCCCATGGAACGCCGAGGGGATCCCAGGAGGAGCCCCGGGAAGGGCGTCTCACCCGTGGCCTCGATGTACTCGATGCAGCGCTCGATGAAGACGGGGATGGGTCTCTCGGGGGACACCACGCTGGCCAGGGGCACCCCGAAGTAGCTGCTCTCCCACGTGCTCTTGGTGATGGAGGGCCTCGGCTTGGGCTTTGGTTTCTGCAGAGTTTGGGGTGGTTTTCAGTGTTTCATCCCATTTTCATTATCTTTTTTAGGGGGGTCTTCTCAATTTCAGGGGGGGGTTTTTGGTTCCTTCTAATGACACCCGTCAATTTTTTGGTGCTGTTTTTGTTCACTTTGAACAAGTTAAGACCCTTTTTCTGCCTTTTGATAATTCTCTTTTTTTTTCCTTCTGGTTTTTTCACTGGTTTTGGGGTTGTTTTAAAGAATTATGGATAATTCGGGGTCTCCAGGACCCCCAAACCCCCCACACCAGGACACACCTTGGTCACTCTCCTGAGGCTTTGCAGGATGTTCAACCACCTGGATGGACCATCCCCTCAGGAATTGGGCTCCAAGACCCTCGTGGATCCCTCCCAGCTCAGAGCATTCCCTGATCCAACCAGGAGCGACCCCAAACCACCTCTCCCCCCCCTTCCAGGACTCACCTTGGTCGTCCTCCTGAGGCTGCGCAGGATGTTCCTCCTCCGCGGGTCCTCCCCGTCGGCCGCCTCGTAGGGGATGACGGCGTTGTTGTCGCCCTTGTAGCAGCCCTGGGAGCTCTGGTCCTCCTCCTTCTTGCGGACGGGCCCCAGCTCGTCGTCGCTGCCCAGGCTGAGGCTGGGCCGGTAGCCGGCGAAGCGGCCGAGCCGCGGGCAGCGCGCGCGGTACAGGGCGGGCTTGGCGGCCGCCGGGGCCTTGCGGCCGCGCTCCAGCGAGCTCGTGTCCATCTCGCTGTCCGAGCCGTTGCCGCTGCCGTTGGACTGCGCCTTGTTGATGTTGCGGATGGTGATGATCTTGCCCTGGGTGCTGTCGTGGGGCACCGAGTAGATGTTCTCCTCCTCGCTGCGCGGCTTCACCACGGCGTCCATGGGCTCGGCGTAGTCCGAGGGGTCGAAGCAGTCGGCGGGCAGCCACCCCCCCGAGGACACCGACCGCCTCTGCCCGTCCCGGTGGCCCTGCTCCAGGTAGGAGAGGTCGCCCTTGATGTCGAAGTGCACGGGGGGCTTCGGCTTCACCGGGGGAGGTACTTTGTTGTTCAGCTTGCTCTCGAAAGTGCTCATGACGGAGATGAAGGACAGCCCGTCGTTGCCCTCCAGCTCCATGGAGAGCTTCGAGTGGTCCTTGGGCAGGGCGGGCACGGCGGGGTCCTCCCGGAAGGGGCTGTAGCCGGGGGGCTCCGCGTCCTCCTCCGAGTCCTGCAGGTTGGAGTTGCAGAGCGGGGAGCCGGCGCGGGGGGAGTTGAAGACCTCCTCGGTGGTGCTGCAGGCCTCGGCCGCGTTGTCGTACATGTGGGTGGCCTCCACGATGTTCTTCTTCTCCACCACGTCCTTGAAGAAGGGCTGGAAGAGCTCCAGCTTGTGCTGCACGGGCTGGCTGCAGGCGACGGCGGCGAAGCGGCCGTCGATCTCCTGGGCGATCTCCTCGCCCTCCGCCAGCTGCTCGCGGCTCACGTCGTTGTCCAGGATGTCGGCGGAGCCGTCGGTGAGCGCCACGAGCTGCACGGGGACAATGTCCTGCACCTCGCACAGGAAGGCCCTCAGCATGGCCAGCGACGCCCGGCGCCGCGCCGAGTAGAACAGGATGTAGCCGTGCACCAGGCGGCTCTTCCTGACGCCGAAGGACGAGTGGTAGGACAGCAGCGACAGCTCCGTGCGCCGCCGGTGGGGCCCCACGGTCAGCTCGAGCAGGACGGAGCCGCCGCCGCCGCCGCCCGGCGCCGGGCGGTGCGCCTGGGCCTGCAGCAGGGGCGGCAGGACGTCGTCGGCGCCGAAGGGGTCCCCGCACATGAGGCACAGGACGATGCGCAGGTCCACGTCCGCCAGCTCCTTGATGCTGGAGGTGGAGCTGACGAGGTTGAGGTTGCGCTTGGAGTCCAGCAGGCCCTTGAGCACCTGGCTGATCTGCTTCTCGTTGATGTTGCGGCCGTAGCCGATGCCGGCCGAGGCCGGGTCCAGGAAGACGCACTGGAGCTTGCTGGCGATCTGCTGGCCCTGCTGGACCAGGCTGTGCAGGGTCTCGCCGCTCGTGTCCCCCCGCTTGTTGACCAGGACGAGCGTCAGGGGCAGGTGCACCAGGTGGTTCTCCCGGCGGCCCACGGTGGACTCGCGGCTCTTCTCGATGCTCTCCACCACGTAGGACAGCGACTCCTTGGAGTTGTAGAGGCACAGGCAGCCGTGGGGCTGGAAGGTGGGCGTCTGGAAGGCGTTGACGGGCAGCCGGACGTTGCCCTCGATGGGCCGCAGCGACAGCTCGTACATCTTGCCCTCGATGACGTACTTGTCGTCGTTGGTGCAGAGCGCCCGGATCTCGTTGGCCAGCTCCCGCGCCAGCCCGTCCTTGCCCAGGATCACCAGGTTGATCCTGTCGATGTTGGAGTCCAGCAGCAGGTTCTTCTGGTTGCGCTCCGAGGGCCGGATGAAGCGGGAGCTGAGCAGCTGCTCCACCTTGGAGTCCACGCAGCCGGGGCAGCTGGGGCAGGTCTCCTTGGTGGGGTGGTACACGAAGTGGATGTGCTTCAGGATGAGGGCGTCCCGCTCGGCCTGCAGCTTCTGCAGGGCCTTGAAGCGCTGCTCCTCGCCCAGCACCTCCTGGATGACGCCCATCTTCTCCTTGCTGGGCTTGGCGTCGAGCTCCAGCTCGTAGAACAGCTCCGAGTACTCCAGGAGCAGCTCCTGGAACTCCTCCTTGGCCTTGTCTATGATCTGCTTCTGGTGCTTGCTGTAGATGTCCATGTACACGGACTCCTCCAGCCACAGGTAGAAGTCCTCGTTCATGATGAAGCTCCGGGCCTCCTCCCAGGGCTTCCCGGGCGTGATGAAGGGCGACGTCTCCAGGTTCTCCCGGAACGCCCTCCTCATCTCCGCCCTCTTCCGCTCGTTCCTCAGCTTCTCCAGGTGGGCCTCGTAGAGCTGCTCGGCGGGCGGGGTCTCCATCAGGTCGAAGGGGATGCGCTCGTTCTCCACGTTGTCCACGTGGCTCGTGGCGTCCCAGGGCGTCTCCTCCAGCACCACGAACCACTTGAGGAAGTCGGGCTTGGTCTCCAGCAGCTTCTCCACCTTGGCCCGGCCCAGGTGGTCGATCTCGTCCAGGTCGGGGATGAGGGCGTCGAAGGCCTGGGGCAGCAGGGCCAGGTACATCTTCCGCCGGCGCTCGATGTGCTCCTGCTTGAGGCGGTGCACGTGCTGCAGGAAGAGCTTCTTGGCCTTCTGCGTGCCCTCCAGGTACACGTAGTCCTGGTACTCGGGCGAGGGCAGCATCTTGCGGCTCACGTTGGACCACGCCTCGTTGTGGCTCTTGACGATGCGGCTCACGAGCCACTCGTACTTGTCCTTGGCCGCCGCGATCTGCTGGCTCTGCTGCTTCAGCGCCTCGAAGTAGGGGATGATCTTGGCCTTGCCCCGGCTCTTGTCCACCAGCTGCACCAGCGTGCCGAAGGCCAGGTCGACGTTGACGTTGGAGCGGGCCGAGGTCTCCACCACCTGCAGGTTCTTCTTGCTGAGGGCGAAGGCGTGCGCGTCGCGGATGTAGCGCTCCACGCCCTCGTCGCACTTGGTCAGCACCACCACGATGGGCTTCTTGGTCTTGGCCAGCTGGTTGTAGAGGTTCGACACGAACTTGAGCTGGTCGTCGAAGTTCCTGTTCATGCCCCGGCTGACGTCGACGCAGAGCAGGAACCCGTCCACCAGCAGCTTCCCGTCGGGCATCTGCTTCTGCTCGAAGTCCTGCTCCAGCCCCAGCTGGTCGGTGCAGAAGTACATGAGCTTCTCGGCCGACGCCAGCTTGGTGGCCGCCGCCCTCTTGATGTAGGGCTGCAGGGCCGTGCTGCGGTGGGGCTGGAAGGTCTGGTCGTCGATGAACTCCGTCTGCTCCACCACGTGCATCTTGCAGTCCACGCACTCCTCCAGCGCCCGCACCACCTCCCCCCAGTAGAGGAAGTGGTCATTGTTGACCACCCTGCCCCCAAAGTCACTGGTGCTGAGGACCGACGTGTGGTCCAGGTGGAACTCGTCGGCGCTGGGCCGCACGAAGCGGTTGCAGAGGCAGGACTTGCCGACGCCGCACTGCCCCTTCTCCTTCTCGGTGCCGGACAGCCCCACCACGCTCACGTTGTAGGTGGGAATGCGGGCGTCCTGCTTCCTGGCCATCATCATTGTCCGCACATCCTGTCCCGCTCACACGCTGCTGCTGCCCGCGGGGATCGCCCGGCGCGGCTCCGGGGGGCTCCGGGGGGCTCCGGGGGGCTCGGGGGCGGCGCTCAGGGCGCCGGGGAGGGGCCGCTCCTCGTGCCCATCCCGGCCGGGCCGGCGGCGCCTCAGTCCGTGCTGGTCCCCGTCGTCGGGCGGCCGGTGAGTCCCCCTGGGAGAGAGAGAGAGGGAGGGAGAGATGGAATCAGCCCTGCGGGGTCCGGGACCCGAACCGTGCCCGGGGCGTTTCCTACGTCCCGCACTGGAGCTCCGGGAGGCACCGGCGGCGCTGGAGAGGGGCCGGACCCGGCCGAGGGCTCGTCGTGGTGGGCACGGCTTCACCATGGCCCCCAACACCCACTCATGGCTTCACCACAGCCCTAACACACACTCCTGGCTTCACCACCCAACCGGGGACTCACCATGGTGGGCACGGCTTCACCACAGCCCCCAACACCCACTCATGGCTTCACCATGGCCCCAACACCCACTCGTGGCTTCTTGGGGGTCCTTCCACCCCAAACCCTCCATGATTGACTGGGGGACCTCTGAGGGTCCTTCCACCCCAAAACCCTCCATGATTGACTGGGGGACCTCTGAGGGTCCTTCCACCCCAAAACCCTCTGAGATTCCATGAAGTACCGAGGGAAATCAGTTGGATTTTGCTGTGAACTGAAAACTTCCACCCCGGGCCCGCAAAGGAGAGGAAGCGGCTCCAGGTGGCCCCGCGGGCCATCGGAACGAGCCCGAGGAACGTGGCCTTCCGTGACAAACCCCCATTCCAGGCCTGGCCAGGGCAGTTCCACCAGTTCCCACGGCTCTGGAATCGCTGCCCCGAACCCTGCGCTCCGCTCCCAAACCTGCCCTCGCCTCCAGCTGATCCCGAAAAATCCTGGATCTTGCCCTTCCCACAGGCCCAGGGGCTGCCTGATCCCCCCCAGCCTGAAGAAGAAGGGGAGTGGAGAAGAGTTTGGGGCGGAACACGAGGATTTGGGCGTTCCCAGGGGTTCCCTGGGAATGTCCCTTATCGGCGGCGCGTGTCCCTCCCGGAGCACGTGGGTGCTCTGCTGCCAGGCCTTTAATTACTCCCACTAATTACTCATCCCTCGGTCCGCAGGAGCAGTTACTCCCCGGGAGCGGGGCCGGGATCCCGCTGGGAATGCTGCCCTCATTCCAGCGTTATCCCTCAACCCTTCCCCACCTTCCGCAGGGACAACCCCGGGCAGGTGCTGAGCCCCCCCCGCCCCGATCCTGGAGGGGATCCAGAGGGTCCTGATCCTGTCCTGATCCCGTCTCGCTGCTCCCACGTCCCACAGGGACACGGGGATCCCACAGGGATGCAGGAATTCCCTCCTGGGTGTGGATTTTCCAGCCCCAGGGAGCGGAAAGACCCGGAAAAGGGTCGTCGGGATCTTCCCCAAGTTAAGCTTTGAACCATTTGGATCCCGAACACTTCAATCTCCCGCCACAGACGGGGCATCCCGGACCACATGGAGCCTCCCGGGCCTTCCCTGCTCCCCAGTCCAAGGGGATTTTCCCAGTTTTCTGCAGGAAATATCCCCCCCCAAGCTGTGGAGCCACCGGTTCCTGAGCCCAAACCCACCACGAGCAAAGGCGGCGACTCAACAAGGGGGAGGCCGGGCTGGCACAGCGGATCCCACTCCCATTCCCAGGGAATTTGGGACTTGGGAAGGGCCCACAGGACGCGGCCTGGCGGCAGCAGTGCCCAAGGACCGGGAAAATTGGGGTGAAATTCGGGTTTTCCCAGGTGGAGAAGTCGCCCCGTTCTCTGCCGGCAGCCACAGCAGCGATTCCACAGCGGGATTTTGGGAGCAGGAGAAAATTCCAGAGGCAGCTCCTCCGTCACCTCCACCTTGCTCACCCCACAGCAGCGAAACACCCCCCGAAAATCACAGCCCAACACACCCAGAACGACAGAAATCCGCGCAAACAACACCTAAAAACCCCCCTCGGAGAACCCCGGGAATGAATTCCCACCTCCCTCCCCCGGAGCAGCTCCAGAGCTTTTAAAACCACCCTTTGACCCCCCTAAAACTCCCCCCAAAAAAACACCACTCAAGGTCTGGGAAGGGAGGACAGGTTTGGGGGATCCCCCACCCCGTCCCCGTCCCCACCACGTGCCGGGATCAGCCGGGAACGGGGACACGGGATCCAGGAGCTCGGGAATGTTCCCCCCCTCCTTCCCCTCCCTCAGGACCCCCCTCAGCTCACCCCGAGGACCCCCCCGTGTCCCTCCGGCTCCGGGACCGTCCCGGCGGCGCTTTCGCTCCGTCCCCGAAAATCCCTGAGTCAGGAGTTACTCATTGACACCAAAGTCCACCCCGGACCGGGAGCACCAGGAAGGAGGGACCCGCTCCAGTAATTCCCAGCCAAGCACAGAGGGGGGGGGGAAATTCAGCCCTCGTTTCCTCCTCGGGATTTGGCAGCAGCAGAGCCAAAAAAAGGCACGAAAAAAAACAAACAAAAACCACCCAAAAAGGTGGTTTCCGTGGCCAGGTGGAACCTGGACAGGGCTGCGACGATCCCGGGATTCCGGGCTGGGAATTCACAGTCTGCTCGGTCCGGCAGCTTCCTAAACTCTGTCAGACCCGAGGCTGAGAGTTCCCCACAGTCCCGGGGTCAGCAGGGACAGGAGCGGCAGTTTGGGGTCTGGGAACTCCAGTTTGGGATCTGGGAACTCCAGTCTGGGATCTGGGAACTCCAGTCTGGGATCTGGGGACTCCAGTCTGGGATCTGGGGACTCCAGTCTGGGATCTGGGGACTCCAGTCTGGGATCTGGGAACTCCAGTCTGGGATCTGGGGACTCCAGTCTGGGATCTGGGGACTCCAGTTTGGGATCTGGGGACTCCAGTTTGGGATCCCAGGAACTCCAGTTTGGGATCTGGGAACTCCAGTCTGGGATCTGGGAACTCCAGTTTGGGATCTGGGAGCTCCAGTTCAGGATCCCAGGAACTCCAGTTCGGGATCTGGGAACTCCAGTTTGGGGTCTGGGAACTCCAGTTCAGGATCTGGGAGCTCCAGTTTGGGATCCCGGAACTCCAGTCTGGGATCTGGGAGCTCCAGTCTGGGATCTGGGAGCTCCAGTCTGGGATCTGGGAGCTCCAGTCTGGGATCTGGGAGCTCCAGTCTGGCATCTGGGAGCTCCAGTCTGGCATCTGGGAGCTCCAGTTTGGGATCTGGGAGCTCCAGTTTGGGATCTGGGAGCTCCAGCCTGGGATCCTGGGGATTCCTGAGCTGAGCCCAGAGCTGGGTTTGGAATTTTCCCTTCCCAAAGGGAAATGGCCTCGGTGTCACAGCTCTCCCAGGTCCAGGGGATCCCTGGATCCACCAAGCCAGGGCCTCACTCCCGGCATTCCCGGGATTTTAGGTGGGAAAAGCCGAGGATCTGCGTCAGGAGCCACCTGGGAATGAGGCAGGGATGGAAAACCCCGGAGGGGATGGGGGGGGGTCACCCCAGAGCTGCTTTTTTGGGGTGCAGCAACATGGACAACCCCCCCCCGGAGCTGTTCAGGGACAGGGAATGCTGCTCCCTGAAATCCGGGGTGACCTGGGAATGCTGCTCCCTGAAATCCAGGGTGGCCTGGGAATGCTGCTCCCTGAAATCCGGGGTGACCTGGGAATGCTGCTCCCTGAAATCCAGGGTGACCTGGGAATGCTGCTCCCTGAAATCCGGGGTGACCTGGGAATGCTGCTCCCTGAAATCCGGGGTGACCTGGGAATGCTGCTCCCTGAAATCCCTCCATCCTTCCCTCCATCCATCCCTCCATCTCTCCATCCCTCTATCCGTCTCTCCATCCATCCATTCATCCCTCTCCATCCATCCATCCCTCCACCCATCTCCCTACTCATCCATCCCTCCTTCCATCTCTCCATCCACCCTTCCCTCCTTCCATCTCTCCATCCCTCCATTCATCCCTCTCCATCCATCCATCTCTCCATCCCTCCATCCCTCCTTCCACTCATCCATCCCTCGATCCATCCACCCATCCCTCCCTCCATCCCTTCTTCCATTCTTCCATCTACTCCTCCATCCCTTCATTCTTCCCTCCATCCATTCGTGTCTCCATCCATCGCTCCCTCCATCCATCAATCCATCCATCCCTCTACTCATCCATCATCCATTCCTCCATCATTCCATCCATCCCTCTACCCGTTCCTGCATCAATCCATCCATTCTTCCCTCCATCCATTTCTGTCATCCATCCCACCAGGAACGGATCCAGAGCCAGGGATGGACCATCCATCCCACCCAGGAACGGATCCAGAGCCAGGGATGGACCATCCATCCCACCCAGGAACGGATCCACACCGGGATGGACCATCCATCCCACTCAGGAACGGATCCACAGTACCCAGAACAACCCAAACCCCTCCAGAAATCCCCCTGTGCTCATTCCCAGCTGGAAAACTAACGGAGACGGCGAAGGAAGGGCCGGGACACAGATC
The DNA here is from genome assembly GCA_035041135.1 of Platyrinchus mystaceus. Lineage (NCBI taxonomy): Eukaryota > Metazoa > Chordata > Aves > Passeriformes > Tyrannidae > Platyrinchus > Platyrinchus mystaceus. Next base: position 1,882 of record JAWWLV010000411.1, on the reverse strand, counting down.
CCAATTCCCTGAATCCCACCTCCAAACCGGCACCAGGAGCTCCAGGAGCGCCCAAAATCCTAAAATCGGGGCTTTGGGGAGGGTTTTCAGGGGGTGTTTTGGGGTGGCAAAGGCAAAAATGGGAGCTCCTGAAGCCCCTGGGAATGGGAATAGGAATGGGAATGGAGAGAGGGGGGACAGAATAAGAGGAAAAGGGAATTTCAATGGATTGTGCCGAGCGCTGTCACGATCCTGAGGGAGCACAGGACCCTCCTCCAGCCTCCCTGGATCTGGGAGGATCAGGGGGCAGCGGGACCCTGGAACAGCCCCAGCACCTTTTAGGGCTTTCCCCGTTCAAATCCCGGGACAAACCAGGAAACCAACGACCTGGAACCATTAAAAATTCCATCACGGCGCCGGCCCGGGATTGAAAAACCCCAATTCCTGAGGGAACAGCAGCTCCTGAAGGGAGGGGGGGGGGAGAACTAAACCCCCCCCAGGGGTTTTTATATTCCCAGAGGAATCGGAGTCCCCCGTTTCCCTGGAAAAGCCCCACAGAGAAAGAATCTTTGTGCGAGGCTCCGGCTCCCGCCGGCGATTCCCAACGGGAATCAAAAGGCGCTTTTTTGATCGCCGGGGGCATCAAATCGCTCCCAGGACACGGGGCCGGAGAATCCCGGCCCGGGGGGGGTCCTGGGGGGGCTCTGAGGGGGGCTGGGGGTCGCTGCCGCCGCAGGAAAAGCCAGGAAAAGGTGAGTGGGGGGGAGGAAAATTTGGGAAAAGGGGACGGGAAACATCAAGCTGGGGGGGGGGAATAAGGGGGATGATCCTCCTGTGGGGGGCACCCCCAAAAAGGAGACACACACACACCCCCCCCCTCATTTTGGGGGGGCTGAGGAGGGTGAAGGTGGGTCTGGGGGTTCCCCCTCAGAGCCCCCCCTTCTCAGGGCACAAATCTGGGGAGGGGCTGTTGTTGTTCCAACACCCCCCCCTCAAAAGTGGGGGACAGGGTGATCACCCCCCCCCCAAGGCAGGGCAGCCCCCCCCCATTAAAGGGGGTCCTTGGGGAAGGGGGAGAAGCCCCCCAAGCTCTTAAGCAGGGGAGGGGGGAGGGCATCTCCTCCCTACACCCCCTTGCTGGGGGAGCACCAATATTTTGGGGGGGGGTCATCTCCCTTCTCCCCCTCCCTAATTTGGGGGGTCACCTTCCCACTGAGGAGTCTTTAGGGGGGTCTCCCCTCCCTGGACCCCTCCCCTAATAAGGGAGGTGGTCTCCCCTCCCTGAATCACTCCTCTAATGGAGGGTATCCCCTCCCTTAATTGGGGGGGTCACGGCCCCCAGTACCCCTCCCCTACTGGGGGGGGTCTCCCCTCCTCTGACTGGGGGTCTCTCATCCCAATTACCTCTCCCTTAACGGGGGGGTCTCCCCTCCCCTAAATGGGTGGGGGGTCTCCCGTCCCCTAATAGAGGGGAGTCTCCTCTCCCAGTACTCGTCCCCTAATTGGGGGTCTCCCCTCCCAATACCATTCTCTTAAAGGGGGGGTCTCCCCTCCCCTCATGGGGGGTTTCTCATCCCAATACCCCTCCCCTATTGGGGGGGGGTCACCCCTCCCATAATGGGGGGGGGGGTCTCCCCTCCGCGCCCCTCCCCTTCAGCCCGGGGGTCTCCCCTCTCCCCAAGGCAAGGGCCTGCCCTCCCCAGCGCCCCCATTCCCGGGGGGTGGGGGGGGTGGGTGTTGGGGGTCTCCTCTCCTCGCCCTCCATTCCCGGCGCGTGTGTTTTAGTGGGGTGGGGGGGTTTGTCCTTCCCCCCCCCGCGGGGTCCATGGTCCGGCCCGGCGGGCGCGCGGCGGGCGGGGGTGGGGCGGCCCATTGTTCGCGGCCGGGGGGGGGGCGGGGGGGG
>JAWWLV010000409.1:0-12978 GCA_035041135.1 Platyrinchus mystaceus | reverse complement strand
CGCGGGAGGAGCGGGATGGGCAGGAGGACGCGGGAGGAGCGGGATGGGCAGGAGGACGCGGGAGGAGCGGGATGGGCGGAGGACGCTGCGGGCCCGGCGGCCTCGGGGCGGCGCTCGCCGGTCGGTTCCCGCAGCGCCCTCGGCCCGGCCCGCTCGGCACAGGGGCGGCTTTTGTCTCTCTGCCAAGGAGAAGGCAAACATTTCCACTGATTTTTATTTTCTTTGATTTTTCTCTTTTTTTTTTTTTTTTTTTTAATTTTTTTTATTTTTATTTTTTCCCTTTTTTTTTTTTTTTTGATGGGAAGAAGAAGAAGAAAAAAGGGTTTTGGAATAAAAATTAAACTTTCTGCCCTCAAGGAAAGCCGCGCTAAAATAAACTGAAGTGAAATGAACGGAACAAACTGAAATGAAATAAAGCAAACGGAAGTCAAATGTAATAAAATTAAATTAAATAAAATAATTTTACAAGTGAAATGTAATTAAAATAAATAAATAAAATATTTTTAAAAAATTTAAATCGAAGAAATAAAATACTGAAATAAAATACTAATAAAACATGATACCCGCGCGTTTCTCTCGAGTCCCGCAGGGCTCTTTAAGACCCGCGCAAGGGTTTTACTGCACCGGCAGTCGCGGTTGGGCCCTGACAGGGGGGTGACCAGGGGTCCCCACGGCGAGAGGGAGGCACAGAGGGGCACCCAGGGGTGTCGAGGGCCGGAGGAACCCCGAGCGAGACTCTCCGGCCCCGACGGGAGGGGCGAGACCGCCTAAACCACGGGCAGATCCCACCGGCAGCATCGCCCCGGCTACTTGTTGCTGCGGGAGAAGTTTTCCTCCGGGACGAGGAAGACACGAGTGGGGTGAAAGGGGGTCCCGTGGGGCCCCCGGGCCCGCCCTCCTGCCCTCCTGCCCTCCTGCCCTCCTGCCCTCCTGCCCTCCCCGTCGGGGCTGGCCTGCAGAACCTGCTTTTCTATCTCCGGCTCTTTCCGTCCCCCTGGAAATGCCGCCCACGCTCCTCGGGGACGGCCCTGATTTTATGGATTAAAGCCGCAATTAGACCGAGTCGTTCATCCCGAGCAGGAGGAACCCACGCGTGTCCCCCCAGCGCCCCTTTCCCTCCGCCCCCGCTCTCTGAGGAATTAAGGGAAAGCAAACCCTAAAAAGCAGAACGCAGGTAAAAAAGGAAAAGTTCCCTTCAATTCCTCTCCTTAATTCGAAAGCTCCAATTAGTAGGAAAACTCTAATTAATGAGAAGGAAAGAAGCAGTGGGAGTTCACGCTCAACTGTCTCCTAATAACTCCGACAATTCCCGATTTTTTTGCAGGGCGAACTGGACACGCAGACGGCGCAGGGAAGCAAAACGAGGAGATCTCGGCCTCAAGAAACGCGTAAGAACCTTTCCCCAACACCCGAATGTAATTTGGGGTGTGCGGGGATGCCAGAGGAGCCTTTGTGGGCTCACGGCTGAGCTCAGCCCCGGCCCGGCCGAGGGACCCCCAAAAACCGGGCCCAGGAAGAGCCGCTTGGCTTGGAAAAAAAATACCAGTTAATCTCCAGACTTGCGGCAAAGTTCAGTCAAATGGGGTTTCCCTTAATCAGCCATCGAGGCTTTGGCTGGAAGGGCTGGGGGACTAAGCCTTAAACAGTAATATTTACAGATGCAAAAGTATCTTAAAGGCTGTGATTAAATGAAATTCATCAGCAAAATATTTCGGGTAAGTCGAGGCTCAGACAAATCCATCGGTCAAGCGCATTTCGCTTTCCTGAGTTCGACCTCTCGCTTTGCCAAGAACATTTCGGGTCCAGCAGCTCGTGAGAGAATTGATTTTGCCCCGTGTTTTCTCATGCCAGCAAAGTTATTCCAAATTCTTATTTTTAATAATTTTCAGGAGAGGTTTCTTTGTTTTTTAGGAATTCTTTCTGTTTCCACATTCGAGATATTGTGAACTACGCTTAAATATTTGTAAGAGTTCTGCTTCGGGAAAAAAAATACAGGAAAAAAGAATTGAAAAAATTCCCCGAAAATGAGCAAAAGAAATATATCCAACACCGGGCGTTCCCTTAGACAAAATACTCCATTTGTTCCTATTCCATCCATTTGTTGGGCAAACCAATTAAGCCTGGCTACCTTTAATTATTTACAAAAGCCCTCTGTCCCGGAGACTTTAATGGGTTATTCTCTGGTTTTCAACATTGTTATTAGAAATCCATAAAGCAGGGGAGGGACAGGAAATTAAATGGAAAGGTACCTCATTATGGCACAAGTGCCTCCTCTGCCTCGCTGCGGACGGACGCGAGTTTATGGAGACGGAGAGGAACACATGGAGCCATGGAAAAGCTGAGTCCCCCTCAGCGAGTGGACTTGGCAATCCTGGAGAAATGACCTTTTGCTTTCAAGCCTAGCAAGGAGAATTCCTTCCCATCCCACAGCAGCATTCCTTCCCATCCCGCCGGTGAGGGAAAACAAAGAGGGAGAAGGGAAGACGGTGCAAAAGGTAGAGCCGCGTGAGTAGAAAGAGTGGGTTGGGTTGTTATCGCTATTATTTTAAAACTAGGTGTGCGCTGGGAGAGGCTGCAGCGGGAGGGGGGGGTTATTCCCGAAGGTTTTCCCGGCCTTTGAGCCGAGCAGGATCTCTCCACGGTGAGCTGGAGCTGCGACGCGGCCGCCTCTGATGTGTCCATGGCGCACGTTTGGGGATTGAGGCAAAGAGAGAAGTGAAGGAGTGGTGGTGGTGGTGATGGAGAGTCGGATCGGTGATGGAAAAGGAAACCGTCAGAATTCCCAGTGCAGACTCGGCCGGGTGGAAAAGGGGGCCACGAGCGGCGCGGCTTTGCCCCCGATCTCTGTTTTAAAAGAGCTCGAGGTGGTTTAGAAGACGGAGAGTGAAATTATCACGAGGAAAAACGGAGAAGAAGGAAGATAAGCGAGTCTGTCCGCCCGGCCGGGGAGCCGGCCCGCGGTTTTCTACCCCGAGCTCTGCAGATGACGAGGATAAAATCTCTTCGGGAAGCTACACGTGGGAAATTATCAAAGACCAACATGACAGGAAAAACGCCTCCCTCTCCAGCCACCGCCAGCACTCACTTACCTGGCCATGCCTTTCCTCTCCGGCTTTTTTTTTTTTTTTTTTTTAATCAAAAACTGCCCCCCCTACCCCTTAAAAATATCAGGGAAATAAAGAAATCCCAGCAGACTCTTCCTTTGCACAGGCATCCTTCCACCACTTGTTACAGCCCGGCAAACCTTCTCCAGCTCCGCCCGGTTTAATTGGATTTCTTAAATAATTTTATATTTCTTTTTAGGTTTTTTAAGCCTAGGGACTCTTTCTGGTTGAGCGTTAGTCTGGCTGGAGAGCGAGGGCGCTGCCAATTAATTTTTAACCAAAGGGCCATTGTGTTAGAGAAGGGGAAAAAAAAAACCGGCGAAAAAACCCTAACACCTTCCCTCCCCGTCTAGACCAAATCGCTGTTTTGACGGCGAACCGCAGGCTTTCCCCGCTCCTCCCTAATTCCTGCTCTTGTTTGCCTTCTTCTGCTATAAAACGAGGGAGTGGAGTTTAATTTTTATTGATTTGTTTTACCCACCTTCGAATTTTCGGGCTCTTTCAGCATCTTTAGACCTGCCTAAAGAATAAAAAGCGGGGAGCCGTTCTCTGCCACGACCCCCCCGCCCTTCCCCGAGCCCCGGGGGTGCCGGGGGGGTTCCAGCATCCTCATTTTCCAGCCAGGACCCCTCTTCTGTGCCAGGGGGGATCAGGGTGGGCAGGGCTCCTCTGGGCTGCCCGGGGTGACCCCAGTGGGGTGGGGGAGGCTGCAGCACCCGCAGTCCCGGCTGTTGGCGCCTCATTTCCACCCCCAAAAGAGGGGTGTGTGGGGTGCGGGTGGGGGGACGGACCCTCTTCCCCCCCACTTGGCAGGGAGGGAGGGGAGGCGGCAGGGAGAGGGTCGGTGCCGCCGGTGCGGGGGAAGGAGCGGGCTGGGGCTTTGCAGAGCCGGTATTTTGGGGGTAAAACGGGGTGGGGGGAGGTCTCTGACGATTGACTTATCTGTTAGAAAGCGCGTCTGCAGGCGAGCTCACCAATCCGGGCCGGGCGAGGCTGCTGAGACCATCCCCCGGTGTCAGTTTTAATGGGAAACTTCACCGCTTTGCAGAGGGGGGTGATGTATTTTTTGATATAAAACCTGCGGCTGCCACCGCCCCTCCCCGTTCGCTCGGCTCCCAGGAGGGGTTTGCTCCCACCTCTCTTTCCAGGCTCCCCATTTTTGGAGAGGGGATTATTTTGGGAAAGCCCTTTGCAGAGGTGAAGCGAGAGCCTGTGGCTGTGCCAAGGCACGAAAACGCATCCCCAAAAATAAAAAATAAAGAGGAGAAAGAGCCCTGCGCGGAGCTGATAGTCAGATTCCCTCACTCGAAGCCTCCTCGCAGCGCAGGCTGCACGCAGCTGCTGCAGAGGGGGGCAAATGCTATATATTATATACTAAAAACTATCTATTAAATGCAAAAAGGCCGTGGAAATTTTAGGGAAGGGAAGACGACTTGCCCTCCGGGGTGGGTTTTCTTGCTGCAGCGCCGAGACCGACGGAGGGAAGAGCCAGGAGATGCCACCAAGTCCCCCAAGGGTTGGGGGACCCCAGGACGCCTCGTCCTTCCCGGGGCCAAAAGCGGAGCGAAGGTCCGGCCGGGCTGCCGGCTGGGGGGCACCGGGCAGGGCAGCGCCTCCCGGCCGTGTCTCCCATGGTCCCAGTCAAGCAACTTCTTTTTCCTACCCCTCCGTCCCGCAGGAATTCAAGTTCTTGGCCGGTCACGGCTTGGGGACCCTCCCCGGGCTCTGCTGGGGTCTCCCCACTTTGGGGGGCGCTCGGGGCCGCGTCCGGCGCAGGGAAAAGCCGGGATTCCCGGCAGGATGGAGCCCAATCCGCTCGCTCTCTCCTCAGAAAGGATTTATTCTCGGGATGAAAAGCCAGGCCGCGTAGGACAATTTAATAATCGGCGGGGATTATTCTGGGATTATTCTGGCTCTGCCTTTAGGGAAAATGATGGTTTGTGGCACAACCCTCTGTCATTGCAGAGAAGAAAAGAACCCAAACCCCAGCAGCACTGGCGGGTTTCCGATGGCTGGATGCACCATTCCCAAAATGGCTCAGACGGAGAACATGGAGAAAAGGGGAAATCCGGTTCTTCCATAGAATCTATTTATCCAGTTTTTCCAATTATAATATACTTTTCCTTCTGGAAATGAACCTGCCAGGACTGGGTGTGAGAGGAAACCTCCTAAAGCTTAGGCGGGTAGAAGGTATTTTGCAGCTGTGCCTGGTTCTGTATTCGCTACACATTCCTAAAAATACTAAAATGCGCCAATTTAAATAGCTAATAGCTGACAATAATGGGGGAAAATAAGGAAAAATATGGAGGAGTGGGATTTTAGAGATTTCGGACAGCATAAGTATATACCAAAATTTCACACGGGAAAAAAAAGGCCCCAAACGCAACTAAACCTCTACCATACAACAATCGGAGGGGGAGGAGAAGGGACACATTTCTGAGAGCCCTGAGCCCTTTTCCAGCCTCCTCCTGCCCCGCCGCTCCCCCCGGGCCGGGACTGACCTGGGGCAGCGAGCAGGACCCGCTCCCGAGCCGCAGCCGTGACTGTGAAATTGGGGTGGTTTCCCCCATTTTTATCTTTTTGCCTCCCATCTCCAGTTCCGGCCGGTTCCCCACTTGCTCTCACGACGGGTCTTTGTGGTCCTTAATTAAAAAAAAAAACCCACTTTTCTCCTGCAGGGTCCGATTCTGCTCCGCGGTCCCCGGGGGGGACTTTTCCCTTCAGCCTCCTCTTCCCCAGGGACCGAAGTCCAGACGCGTTTTGCACATTGATCCTGCGGTTCCAATGGTCACCCTTGGGTGCTTCCAGCGAGCCGGGGGATGAAACCAGCCTGTGCTCCTGGACCGTCGGACTCGCTGCAGCCCCGACCCCGCTCCCTGCACTTGCTCCCTTCTCGTTCCCGTCTCCCGAGCACCGGGAGCCGTCGGGGAATTTGGGAGGGGGAACGGGAAGGATAAACGGGAGCGGGAATCGCAAAGGAAAACCCAGGACTGAGGTTTCAGGGTGTCTGGACCAAGAGGAGCGGTTTGATTGGTGTTTGGGTGCTGAGTTGCTTTTTTTTAAAGCGAATATCTGTTTGTTGGGAAAGCGTGAAGGAGAAGGCAAGCTGGATCCCGCGGGAAGAGGGCAGGGATCATCCCTCGGAAAGGACCCTCTCGAGGGGTCTTTTTTCGGGAAATACTCGAAGGATGCCAAATGGGCCTCCGCGGGGAGGGCTGGAGAGGGCTCGGGGCGGTATCACCGACGGGACGGAGCAAACACAGCCGATGAGGTGGGCGGGCTGAGGGCTTCGCTCCCTTTTACCCCGGGGCGAATCCTGATAATCGCTCCTCGACCTGATTTCAGCCGACGGTTCCATCCCCTCCCCATCCCGAATTTCTTCTCTTTGGGGTTTTGGGGCCGGCGGGTGCCGAGGGCGGGGGACACGCGGGGAGTTTTGCCACACGACACAAATCACACGAGAAACGGCCCCAAACCGCTGCCTCCCCAAATTTGCTGCCGGCGGGTGCGGGGGGCGACCGGCCCCGGGCCGAACATCCCGGTCTGGTCGGGGCACCCCCGGTTCTTAAAAAACCCTCCCTGTAAAAGTCCCTTCACATCTCCCGAGCCCGAAAACCACCAGGCAACAAGTTTTTATGATCCGACTCCCAGGACACGGTTTCATTTAATTCTGTAACTCCCCCATCCCTCTCCCTCCTGGCTGCCTTTCCCAGTAAGAGACCCCTCCGGGTTTAGCACGAATTTAAACGTTCAAACCTTGAGGCTGATTCATGACCTGGCCTTAAACCGCAGGATTTTCAGGCCGTCTGCAGTTGAACTCCGATTCCAGCCGGGGAGATTTTCGGCTTTTCCGAAGTCCTTGGAATTCCCACGCCGGTGTCTCCGCAGGAAGGTGCTGAGGCTGGTTTATCCCAAGGGTTTCCTGGCCTCAGGACATCCCAAGGGCCACTCTGCCCTCATGCAGGCAGAAAAATCCCAACCCGATCCCAGCCTGGAGTGGCTGAAGAAGGGGAAAAGCAGCACTGGAAATCCAGCCAGGGAAGAAGCACAAGAGCAAATCCATGGCTTAACTCCACTTGAAAGTGGATGGATGTGAGCCCTCCTCTCCCCCTCACCCACCTGGCCCTTGTCCAGGGACCTTCGCCTCTTGGGTTTATGGTTCTTCTCTGTGTAGTGTCAGCATTTCACACCCTTGATGACACAACCTCCCCTTCTCCGGTCCCTCGGAAGGGTTGGATCCCAAATAGAGCCAAAAAAACCCACTTCTCCACCTCTGTGATCATTCCCAACGCTTGGGAGGTGGTGGGCTCTGCTCCCCGCTCCACCATAAAGCAATAAAACAGAATTAGGAGATCCCAAAATCAAAAGGGGAGTCTCAAGAGCAAAATGAGACGGTGAATCCCAGAGGCAGAACTCGGCATCTCTCCCCTCCAACAGTGCAAAGGCAAGTTGTGGCACCATCCTGAAACCATTTAGTTCCCATCCATGGGAGATAGGGGCCTTTTAAGGTCTCTTCTCCCTACCCCACCCCCAGAGCCACCACCCCTCATATATTATTTTTACTAATGTGCTGGGATTTTTTTCTTTCTTTTTTTTTTTCCTTTTCCTTTCTTGGAGGAGGAGGGATTTGTGTAGCCAGATTGGAGGAATTTAGGGAGAGAGAGAGGGAGAGAGAGAGGGAGAGAGACAGAGAGATCCCCCTGTTGACCAGAGAGATGTTGTTCTTGGGATTAGAGACGTCTGACCTTGAGGGTCGCAGGTCACGGTCTTGAATAAGGAGCAGGAGTGCGAGGTTGGGATTGAAACTCGAGGTGTGTCTGCTGGAGATCACAAGGAAAAGTCCTCCAAACAAAGAGGAATGGCCTCGCTCAGGGTGAGAAGAGACGACTCCCCCAAGAATTCTGGGCTGGCTGCATACCTGCAGACCCCCCAAAGGATGCTCTGGGGCTGAGGGAGGGCAGGAAGGAGGGGAGAAAGGAGGGGAGAAAGGAGGGGCAGGATGGCTGGAGCCAGAAGGCCCCATTATTTATTACTATTTGCATTCTGGGCAGGCCCAGAGGCCCCAGAGCTGGCAGTTTTATGAAGAAAAGGACAGAAAGAACATCCCACCGTTGGGGAAGCCTTGAGGTGGAGGGAAGGGGGAAAGGAGGCTGCCCAGAAGCATCTTTGCAGGGTGGGAAGGGAGGAAGAGATTCCCCAAAGGGCAGGGAAGTAGCAGAGAGGAACAGCAGGAGATTGGATCTCAAATCTGTGCCCAGCACAGCCGTGAAAGTCTCTGGGAGATCCCACGGAGTTCTGGGGAGTCACTCACAGCTTTGTGCCTTAGTTTCCCCCCAGGAGCATCAGTCAGAGGAGCAGAGAGCACTTCAAGCCTTATTTTAGGGCAGACAGGGTAGAATAGTCCACAGAAATCTTATTTCTCTGCTGGGATCTCCATCCAAGAGAGGAAAATGACACATCCAGGGGTTCAGGGACATCAAGGACCCCGCGGATGGAGGTCTGTGCTCGTCTCCTGCTGGGTGTCTGTGCTCAGGCTGTGCCCTGCTCTGCCCAGGGAATGAGATGTGGGTGGTGGGAGCAGGATCAGGGCACAATCCTGCTGATGGACCCTGCTGAAGGTCTGCACACCTCACCCAACCCAGCCAGCACCACTGGGAACAGATCCCTTTGGCAACAAATCCATGTTCAAAATGCATCCAGGGTTTGTAGGTCCAGGACCTTCAACAGATCCATAGGAAAATCCTGCAGACCAGGTCTTGCTGCGATGCTGGAGCTCATCCTTAAGGCTTTTTCCTCCCCTTTTCCAGGCCTGGTGGTCGGGAAGGGATGGGGCAGGGTTGGGATGAGAGCAGCCCCTTGTCCTTGGAGCGACCCTGAGCAACGCTAGAGGGAGCCCCGGGCTCAATTAATTAACGAGAGAGAATTAACCGAGTGGGAAAAACATCGGAGCTGGGAGAGGAAGTGAGAATTCCCTCACCTGAGCTGTCCTGGCCTTTCAAGCTGCACTTATATATTAATGAAAACCCCCATGTGTGTAGGAGTGGGGTGCCACTAACCCAAAACACAGCAAAGGAAAAGGCTTTGTGTGTCTGTGATCTGATTTTTTTTGTGAGGGAAAAGGGGAAAGAAGCCCCCAAAAAGGTCCCCCTGGTGTGGTGGAAAGGCTGGAGCTGTGTGGTGGGTGAGTTCAGACTTGAGTGGGAGCAAAACTGAACCAAAAGGGATCTTGGAAGAAATGAGGTCATAAAAGCTGCTGTTGGGCTTATTTATTATCATTTTAATGTTATTAACATCCCATTCAGTGGCTCTTTGGAGAATAAAACACTGATATTGTGCATTTATCTTGACAGAAATCAACCAACCTTAATAAAAATGAATTACTTGACGAAGAAAACAGGGGAATCAAAGCTTTTTGAAGTTTTATATTGTCTATTTAATTAACCACTCTAATATTGTCTAGGCCTGTCAGAGGGGGGGAAGCTGGAGAGCAGCAGAGATTATGGGCAGGGTTTGCTGTATGCCACGTCCTGGGTGTAAATAATGCTCCTGTTAATTTAAAACCAAGCCCGTCTTTATGACTTCACTGCACTCCCATTAGCTCTGCTTTTATACAGTGTCGTGGGTGCAAATAGATTGGGTTGAAAACTTCCCCCAGAGCCGCTTTAAAGTGACTTCTAATCTTTCCCTTTAGTGGCGTTAATTCAACTTCACAAGAGCGTTTGAAGGACCATTAGGCAGAGAAATGGACCTTCTCCCCTGCTGGTGCCCTTATCCAAACAGCAACGCTAAAACAACCAACACACCCCGTTCCATACCAGGCCGAGTCTCTGGGGCTCGGGGAGCAGCTGAAGGAGACGTGGGCTCCGTTTTTACGAGGCTTAAATACATAAAGGATTTATGCTTTGCCTTTCTGTGTCGCTGCCCCTGGAGTTCTCCTTGGGAACCTCCTGCTCAACACCCGCTGGAGCAGCAGCAGCTGCTGGAAATGGGGACAGGGAAAGGGCTGGGGACACAGGCAGGGAGGGGAGAGGAGAGGAGAGGGCCACGGAATCACAGAGTCATTTGGGTTGGAAAAGACCTCCAAGGCCACTGAGTCCAACCTTTGACAGATCCCCACCGTGTGAACCAGCCCAGAGCACTGAGGGCCACGTCCAGTCCTTCCCTGGGCATCTCCAGGGGTGGTGGTGGCTCCATCCTGAGCCCCTGTAACCCAGGATGAGTGAAACTGGAACATGGGAGTCCCAGGAGCTGCTGGGTGGAACAAGCTTTGTCACACCACACATCAGCCTGGAGCATCATCCACATCCACTTCCAGCCCCAGTCCCGGCTCCCAGTGCGGCCCAGGAGCAGATCCAGAGGGAAAAGGGGGCTTGCACAGAGTGCACCTTTGCTGGGGATGTCTCAGCTCTGGCAAGCAGCGGGGTAAAAAACCTCCTGACCTGCCCCATCATGACTGGCAGGTAAAGCTGGATTGATCCCTCAGAGATCTGCCAGATCCCTCTCCAACTCTACTTACAGTTCTGGCTCCTCAGTCCTCCAGTAGCAGCGAGTTCTGCTGCATTTGGTGAGAAACTACTTGTCCATGCTTTGAAACAGGGGGTAAATATTTCCCTGGGCCCTTCCCTTCCCCTCCCAGCCTGGGACAGACCTCTCCCATCCTCCATCTCCCCCCTCCCTGTGTCCCCAGCAGCTCAGTCAGCAGTAGATGGCCTCATCACCCCGGATTTTTTTCTCTTACGACCCAGGGGAGCCAAATCGTGCCTGGGATGTGGCAGGTGCGGGGATTGCAGCCCGAAAGGGACTGCAGGGTGGCGGGATGCGACTTTCTCCCGTCCTCCAGGAGAGGGCAATGCCCGGCTGGAGCTGAGCCGAGAATCTCTGCTCACACAGAGGTGCTTGGGAGGGTTTTCCCCTTTCGCTGCTCCTTCCAGGCAAAAGCTCAAATTACCGTGATGGAGGAAGGTTGTAAAATGGCAAAGACAGATGGGGGAACTTACAGGGAGTGCGAGTTTGGGGTAGCCAGTGTTTCTTTACACAGTGACATTCATCAAACTGCTCCACGAAAAAAACCAGTTAAAAATAAACCAGAGTTCCTTCTGAATCAGTCAGAACTTTGTGCTGGGTGATCCAGTCCTAAACGTATCTCACCATTTATTTTCATAAGTTTTTTGTTGAATTTATCTTCTCTAATCTTTCTTTTAAACCCCCAGACAGAGGGTTCAGTTTTATGGGGGCTAAAACAAGTAGCTCTACAGGTCTCTCTCTCTCAGACTCGATTTTCAGCACACACAATGATTATTTCTGCCATACACTCTCACACCAGCAAATAGACTCTGCCCTGAACAGGCAGCCTGGTGAGCAAAACCCTGGAGAAAGTTAATTCCAAGTTTAATTCTGTACCACTGAGCAGCAAATCAGCCTCTTCTCTGTCTCAGCCTCCCCATCTGCAAACTAAGGCTCCCAAAACTGTAACATTTTGCAAGATGCCCCATTGCAGAAGCCAGGAATTAAACCTAATTTTTCTCAGATGTCCTCTTTCCTCAGAGGGCGGTGAAGATCCAAGCCAGTCTTTCAAACATGTTTTATGGTGCATGTGAGAGGTGTCCCGTGTGTGCCAGGGAGGCACTTGAAGGTGTCCAGAAACTGGCAGGAGGGAAAGGTGGGGAGAGGAAAGGGGGTCAAAATGCTTCTGAGTGAAGGCACAACCCTCTGGAGGAGGGCAGCTCATCATCTCAGTGATTTCCTAACCAATTCCAGGGAGGAGCTTTGGAAAACCTGCTGTGCAGGTATTGGAAGGGAGTTCATCCCACCAGGCCGCTGCATCCTGGGGAGGGTTTGTGGATCAGCGAAGGAAGATCTGGAAAAGAGATGAACAAAACCTTGTTACAACAGCCCCTGAACCATCCTGTCTCTTAACTGTTAACTACAGGGGAAAAAAAAACAGGAATGAGGAAAAAAACCACTCAGGCTTGGGAGAAGTGGAATGTGGAGCTTTTTGGCACAAGCTGAGCAGGAGAAGTTTCCAGAAGAAACAACATGAGTGAGAGGATTATTACGAAAGGCCAGAGTGTCAAATCTGTGCTGGGAGTTAAAAGGAGCCCATAAAATCCACTCACCAGAAATGGAGCCAGAGCAAGGTCTGGAGTTAACTCCTTAAAGTCTCCAAAGCAGCGATAACCGTCAGGAGGACTTTCCTTCTGCGAGGTGCAGAGTCTGAGCAAAGTCCCGTCTCAGCCATCACCCAGAAAGCTATAAAGAGGAAAAAAGCAGATCAAGCAGGTTGATGAGTGTTTTATGCAGTGCAATAAATCCAATGTCCAGAGCAGCTTTCTAATTTAAACTTCCCTTTCATAGTCATATATAACAATTCTTGAAAAAATAAAAGAGAATCATAACAATATAACCCGGTCATATTATAACAATACAATCCATATGCACCTAATTTTACCATCATTCTCAATAAAAATTATTGCCCTGCCATAGCTGTGTGAGGCCAAATCCTACAGGGGACTTACAAACTGATTGCAAAGCAGGGGAAAAAAAAGAAATTCCAGTGGCTTTTCATTTTTCCCTCAGTTCAAACCCTTCACAAACACTGAGCAGTGAATCCCTGCAAGTTGCACAGCAATATCTCCTTTTCTGTTTAAATGAATTGAGACCCTGCAGATATTTAAATACTTCAGTTTCTGAAGAAGTGAAGTCTGAAGATAAATTTCAGAGCGCTGCCTAAAGAATAGGTGAAAGTGGGGGCAAGACTGGGCTGTGTTGTGGTCTTTGATTTCATGGTGGACAAGGCAAGAAACAGTGGGTTTAGTTCACAGCTAAGGTTTGTGTTATACATTTCCAGTGATTTTGTATTTGAAAGAACAAGAAG
>JAWWLV010000408.1:0-13001 GCA_035041135.1 Platyrinchus mystaceus | reverse complement strand
ATGCCAGCAGGAGGAAGTGCCTGATGCAGCTGCTGTTGGACATTTGTTCTGTCTTGGCATGGGGATCTATAACAAAAGTAATCATGGAATAGTTGGGTTTGGAGAGGACTTGAAATATCCCAGCACAGCCCGGGGGCACTTTCCCCCCACTGCCTGCCCAGGGCTCTGCTGCCTGGAGCTGTCCCTGCCAGCAGCTGCTTCCCTGTGCCCAGGGCTGGGCCCTGCCAGTGCTGCCAGAGCCCAGCCCAGCCCTGGGGGCTCAGCTCTGCCCTGCAGACCCCTCCCAGCTCAGGCACTGCCCAGGGGCAGCTCTGGCTCTGCAGGCTCTGATGGCAACGTCAGAGCAACCCTGAGGAGGCTGGAAAAGTGACACTGATGCTGCCTCTAAGGGGCCCTGTGCTGATTTCTGTCACTGCCTGGTTCATTACCAACCCAGAGCAGTTGATTAATAAAGCAGGATTTTCCCTTTCATGAGGCCCCTGCCTTGCTGTGCTCCCTGTATAATCTACATTGGAAATGTTCTGCAGTTAAATGCCATGCTGGGAGCAGTCCTGAACAATGCAGCATCCTCCCCACACAAGGAGAACACTTCCAAGCCTCACCAGCTGTCTCCTCCCACCCAGACCTTGTCCCCCAGTGCTGGGAGCAGCTGCCAGGGCTGGCTGAGAGCTGTCCCTGGCAGGCAGCAGAGTCCCTGCCCCAGCACAGCGCCCTGGGCTGCAGGACCCTGCTCTGCAGGACAGCCCTGGGCACCCCTGGCTGCTCTGCACAAGAGACAATCAGAGAATGTACTCACAGGCTCTGTAGGCATTGGGATGTTCCAGCTTTAGGAGATGGCTCCAGGAGCTGCAGCTGCATTGTCCTGCAGCCAGAGGTTCCTGTGCCAAGGGCTGGCAGTGATTGTGCCCCAGGCACTTCTCAGCACCTTCCCAGCCCTGACTGATTGAAGCTCTCTGTGCCTCTGGGCTGTGCCCGGGCTGGCTGCAGGCAGTGCCCCAGCCCTGCTGGGCTGGCAGAAGAGCTGCTCATCAAGAGAAATGTGCTTTTGAAGCTCTTCTTGCTTACCAGGAGCTGCCTCTGTGCCAGGAGCCCAGCCCAGCTCAGCAGCACAGACACAGCACAAGGACTTTCATGAGCCTCTGGGGCTTTGTGCTCAGGCCCTGAACATCAGTCCCTGAGAGGGAGCTGAAGAAACCTCTCCAGAACTCCAAGTCAGAATCCAACTCCAAAGTTTCTTGGACTTTTAATGGGTCCCACTGAGGGACACGACTGAGAAAGTGTCCCCAGGCCCCAGGCAGAGCAGAGAACTGGAGGCAGTGATGCCAGGTGGGGACAAAGAGAAGCCAAGTCTTGGTGCCCTGGGGCACAGCAGGGTCTGTGCCACCAAGGGCTGGGAGGAGACACCTTGTCCTGAGGCCCTGGGGCCTCCTGGCACAGCCCCAGCCAGGCTGGGCACTGTCAGCCCCTTGTCCTGCCCTCAGCATCCCCCCCTAGCCCACATCCCAGTGGCCTCAAGGATCTGCTGGAAGGAGTCCCTGGGGAGCCTTGCTCAGCAATGGCCCTGGGGGCTCCTGAATGCTCCCTGCAGGGACTGCAGGTTTTTCAAAGGACTTTGGGTTTGGCTTTTGCCTTGGAGTCTCTGAGAGGTTTGTGCAATCATGGCCTCCAATTATCTGCTGTAATTAGTCCCTGGAGAGGCTTTGTCAGTAACAACACTCAGTGGGGCTCATTAATGCTTCAAGGTACTTCAGTTATTTTAAGGTACTTGGTGTTTCCCTTTTGATACAGACTCTGTGAGAGGTTTGTGCAATCATGGCCCCAATTATCTGCTTTAACGAGTCCCTGGAGAGCTTTGTACTGACACTCAGTGGGGCTCATTAATGCTTTGAGATACTCAAGGGTTTTTTAGGTACTTTGGATTTTCCTTCCCACACTGAGTGTCTGAGAGGTTTTTGTGCCATCCTGGCCTCCAATTGTCTCCTCCAAGGAGTCCATGAGGAGCCTGTGTTGGGGATGGACCTTAGTGGGACCCATTAGTGCTCTGAGACACTTTGGGTGTTTTCTCTGACTTTTACTCCTGGAAAGGTTTGTGCAATCTCCTCTCAGGCCCTGAGGTTCCAGGGCTCACTCCAAATGCACCACGGGGCTCATGAGGATCAAGCCAGTCCTGACAAACCACGGCTCTGCCTTGATTTCCCTCTGGTCTGGAGCAGTTCATGAGGAAGGTTTCCTACTCAATTATGGAGAAATGTTTCAAAGAGCTTCTAATAAATCAGCATTCCTTTTTGAAAGGGTGTATTTTATTACTGTTCTCATTAGAGAAGAGGTGATTGCAAAATTCAGTGACTGATATTAATGCAGGGACTCTCCTAAGGAGGTCTGGCCTGCTCAGAGAAGCTGTGCCTTCAGGTCTGACCCAGTGTGGACAACCTTGCTCCACATTCCCCAGTCCCATCCTGTCTCTCCCCACTCACCTGGGACCTGCTTTGCTTGGAGAACTGGCTGCACTCAGCCAAAGAAGGGTTTTCTTCTTCTTTTTCAAGTAATCCTAAACTCCTGAGTTTCCCCACTGAAAACAGACACCCTCCTCAAGTGTGTGCCAAGCCCAAGCTGCCACCAAGGAGGTTCCCCTTCTCCAAGGCAGAACCATGCAAGGAATGATTTAGAGATACACAGGAAGTTCTACAATAAACACAAATCCAGAGTTGGCTGAAGACAGAATTACACCAACTCCTGAAGGACAGACCAGCTTTGCATTCCTTGCAGCTCAAAGCACCCAGTGGGTTGTTTTGAGATGTGTGAGTGACCCAAGAGTGAGGGGAACGGGAACTGCAGAGAGCCCTGGAAGTGCTTCTGTGCAGACAGGCTGTGGGAAGGGCACTGCAGAGCTGCCCTGGGCCGGCTGTGAGGGTGGATCATCATCCCAACCTGCACTGGGCCATTGCAAGGGGCTGATGCCATGGACACTGCACTGATCCCCCTTGCTCAGGGCTGGTGTCAGTGCCCAGAGGCAGAGGGGATCCCTTGCTGGGGGCTTGTGCCACGGCCACCTGCCCTGTGCCGCGCTGGCCGCTCAGGCACCAGGAACCAGCAGCCAAGGGCACTGCCAGGGCCAAAGGCCAGGTCAGCCAGACAGAAAGGGGCAGGGCTGGGCACTGTTTCCATGGCAACCGGCACTGGGGGGGACACCTGGGTCACCTGGCCTGGCAGTTGCCATGGAAACCCCTGGCAGGCACTGAGGGCACAGCCCCTGGCACTGAGACACTGCTGGGCCGGGTGCTGAGCACAGGGCTGAGCACGCAGAGATGGTTTTGTTCTTGCTGAGCTGCAGCACAGCCAAGGCCTGTCCTGCCCCTCGTCCAGCCACGCTGGGGAGGGGCTGGGGCTGCGGGGGAGCTTGCCAGGGGACACAGCCAGGACAGGGGACCCCAAGTGACCCCGGGCATACCCCAGACCAGAGGACATCATGCTCAGGGTATGAAGGGGGGAACAAGGAGGAAGGGGGGAATTTTGGAGGGAGGGTTTCTGCCTTGCCAGGTAACACTTAGGCAAGAGGGGGCCCTGTTTCTCCAGTGGGCAGGGTCACTACCAAAGACACACACACCAACTGAAGGAATTGTGTCATTTATATCATGCACAGCTGCAAAGAATTACAAAAGGAAAAGCTCAGCAAAGCACATCATCATTAGCAAAGAATTACAAAAGAAGCTCAGCAATCCATCAGAACTCATCATTCCATTTAGATGACTAACCCCTTGGTGAAACACTAGAGGTGTTTGTGGCAGACAAAGATTCTGGCTGACTATCAAGGTACAATTTACAGACATCAGTAGTACTTCAGTGACACCATTCTTCATTCTTTTTTCTCAATCTCATGCGAGTTAGGAACAAGAATTCTGTTGTCCATGGAGCTGGCACCTTTTGAATTCCAGAAGAATGCCCCGAGGCCCTTTGCTGTTCAGCTTTCCCATGCTGTCTGTGGCTAACAAGGCTTGGGGGGCCCTTTCCCCTCTGGCTGGAAGGGGCCGGGTCCCAGTCCCTGAGGGGCACCCAGGCTCCTGGATGGAATTCCTGTGCAAGTCCCTCAGTGGCACAGCAGCCTTCACATGGAGCCCCGTGGATCAGAGCATTTTCCAAAGGGGCCCTTGGGGCAAACAGGGAGATTTGGTCTGGCAGGATGTGGAAAACAATCTCCTGTCAGATCTACTTGTTCTCACACAGAACACTTGGCTGCAGGGACACATTCCCATTGTTCCTGCCCAGGTTTCAGGACTCAGAGTTGTCTTTCCTAGGAGCTGTTCCTTCAGCTGCCTCGGGAGGGCCATTTGGCCTCCAGACCCACACTCTGGCTCCATTATTAGGACTGCTGCATCCAAACCCTTCATCTCCACAAACGGTGGTGACTGGAGATGGAGCTCCTTTTTTCACAATCGTTCTTAAAATTGCAATATCAATAATTTTGCTACCCTGTCATGGGGTTGAATAATCCAGTCTTGTTCACTATTGTTTAACAGAATTACTGTAATTTCTCCTGGATATTCTGCATCAATTCCTCCTGCCATGACATGAACACTTTGCAAGGCCAAGCTCCAAGGTAACTGCTGTTACCAAAGCAAAGTGTCCTGGAGGAATGTGAATTCCTGTTTCAGTATTGATAGCTCTCATTTGCTTTGAATTTCTCCTAATTAATTCCAATGCATGAAGGCCCAGCCCTGCAGCCTCTGGGCTGGCCCTGCCAGGGGCCATCCCAGCCAGAACAATTTCCCAGGCAGTCCAAGTCTCACTGCCCATGGCTGGATTTGCAAATTGGGGGCAGCCGTGCACAGCCAGGGGGTTTCCATTTCCCCCGTGGGCCATTGTTAAGGGCATGGAGCACATCTGGGAGATGGGTTCTCCATGGGCAAAGGTTCCCATCTCCTCATTTGTTCAACTGCTCTTCTAACAAGCCCTTCACCCGTTCAACCAATCCTCCAGCTTGTGCATAGTCTGGCACATGAAAAACCCTGCAGGCTTAATCACTGTATTTTTCACAGCAACAGACAAAGCACTCTGCATCACAGTATCAGCAAAGCCGGTCAAAATAGCCAATTTCCTCCCTCCCTCCTTTTCTCATTGTATACAATCTCACAAAGTTGACCACTGACATTAGGGTCCTGGCCAATCCTGTTCTGTAGGGTATTTAGTGTTACATCCCTGAGCAGCCAAAGCTACCAAATTAGTATTGTCAGCACTATTTCACATTATTATTATTTTTATCTAGAAATTGATATAGACATATAGATATATAGATACATATAAAAAAATATATAAAAACATCTATAAATATATATATCAATGTCTTGTACTCTAAATACGTATATAGTGATACAATATATCAATATTTCACTTGCACAAATGCATCTGAGCTCAAGATTAAAACCTTCTTCTCTTGCTCCATGTAGGAGCATTCCACCAATCATTGCTCCTTCTGAAGCTGCTGTTTCCAATGGACTCTTAACAAATTCATCTTTGTCTGCCCAAACCCACAAGGTCTTTTCCTTTTCCATGTGCAATTTTTGGATGCATTTGAAGACATCCAGGGCTGCAGCTTCTTTTACCCGACTGCCCCACTGCTCCCACGGGGCTCCCACCTCAGCCCACTGCAGAGCCAGGGAACTCCAGGGAAGGGCTTCCCAGCTGGCAATTTCTGATGGGACTGATTCCTCACATTTACACGGAACAAGTGACATTTTGTTGGGATCTGGCCAGACTGGGCCAGTTTTGTTTTACCACTGGGCAAAGTCAGCACCAAAGACACAGACTCCAACTGAAGGAATCAGAGTCATTTCCTGCAGTTCAGAGCAGCAAAGAATCCCAAAAGAAGCAGCTCAGCAATGCAGCCAATCATCCCCACCGAAGATTGCCTGCAGTGATTAAGAAAGATGCAGCAGCATTTACCCTCAGCCTTTACCATCCCCCAGATGCACACAGCAGCTGGGGAAGCTGTCACAGCCAAGGGCTGCAGAGCCACTCCTGGGCACTGGGAATTCCTGCAGGTGCCTCCAGCCCCAGGTGAGGCTCCAAGCCCGCTGGGAGAGGGCCCAGCTCTGACAGTGCTGAATGAACAAACTGACAGCACTTCTAGTGGGGCAACATCTGCTTTCATCCTCCTCTTGGCTCCCTCCCAAAGCCTGGCCAGGGCTCAAGGAGGAACCAAGGCAGCTGACTTTGATCCTTCAGCCCCAAACAAGGCCAGATGTCAGATTTCATGGCCTTGTCTGGCTTCTAAATACACAAAGGTCAAGACATGTTTCACTAAGGAGTGGCTACATCTATCACAGTGCTAATGACCATGCATATTTCATCAGGGAGCAGATACAAAGATAACCTTTGCTTGGAAGGTTCATCCAGAGGCCACCTTTGGCTCAGGGCCTGCTGTCCAGGCCTCACTCAGGGCTGCTGTCCAGGCCTTGGCACTTCAGGGACGTGGTTTAGTGCTGGGCTTGGCACTGCTGGGTGAGCGGCTGCACTGGGTGAGCTCAGAGGGCTTTTCCAACAGAAAGGATTCTGGGATTCCATGATTCTATCCACTGCATTCAGCTGGGGCTATTTTAGCAGCATTCCTTTGCTCCAAAAGTTCCCTCTTGCCCAGCTCCTGTGGCCTGAGGCTTCAGCTCCTTCAGCTGCTGGTGCTGAGCTGCTCATGCTGAACGAGACGACTCGGAGAGACGAATCCAGTCCATGCAATTCCTTCTGGGACACGCAGAGGGGAGGCTGTGCAAACAGGAGCATTGTTTGCTGGGGCCTCCTCTCTGCCCTTCACGCCTTTCAGCGCTTGGAAGCAGCCAAGAGCTTTCTCCAAGAGTGCAATGGAGCAGCTGTTCCTGCTCCCGGGCCTGGCTCTTCCCAGTCTCTGCCCTTGCCTGGTTCTGTCCCTCTTGCTGTGCCCTCTGTTCCCCCAGGGCTCGCTGGCTGCTGCCCAGGACTGTGGCACTGGCACAGATCCAGTGCTCCAGAGCCTCCTTTCTGTGCCCTTGCAGCTGCCTGGGCACAGCAGCCTTTTCCATCTGCAAGCTCCCCATGGACAGGGAGTGCCCAGCTGCGTTCCTTGCCCAGCCTCCAGGAGCCCAGGGCTGCCATCTCAAGTCCCTGCTGGCACTGGGGGCTCCCAGGTGCCTCAGGCTGCTGTGACACCGCTGCACACGGCAGGGAAGAGGGGCAGGGGCTGTGCTCAAAGTCAGCTCCATCTGCTGCTGCTGCTGCTGCTGCTGCTGCTGTGGGGTCATTTGTGCAGGCCTGGCCCAGAGTCAGGGATCAGATCCTGCCAGTCTCTTCCAGCCCTGGCTGCTCAGAGGTTGGCCCTTGGAGCCTCAGGTGGCCAAAGGCAGCTGCTGCTGGTCCCTCTGTGTGTGCCCGTGTTCAGCAGTGCTGCTCCATCAGTCTGTGCCCAGCAACGGGGAAAAGCCTCAGCCCTGCAGGGCCAGGAGCTGCCGGGCTCTGCCTGAGCAGCTCAGCCAGCAGGAAGGGAGCTGCTCCACACGGGAACCAGGAGCAAAGGACATTCCTTTTGTAGGACACGTTTTCTATTGAAAGGAAAAAAAGGAAAAAGAAAAAAAACTATATGAAATGGGAAAGATGAAAACAAAATCCAAGTGTTAATGAAAAACTCCTGTAACTTTGCATTAAGAGGTAAATGATCTTTTTTAAGAAGAGAACTCACTTATTTACATTGTAAATGTGCTGATGGCATGGATCCATCTTACTGACCTCAGCAGCCTTTTAAAAGATTTTGGGCTTTGTTTCCAACATTGGTATTTGAAATTGTGCTCAAAGCAAGAGGAAATTGCTTTGTGCCCTTCCAGCTCCAAGCAGGACTGGGAATGGAAACTCTGTCCAAGCCCAAATCCTTTAGAAGATGACCTTCCTTCTGAGCCTGGCAATGAGCTGCACATTCCCTTTGAAACTGTCAGGGATTTCTTAGAGACACAAAGTCCCACTTAGGGCTTTTTGCTCTGCTTTGGCAGTGCAGAAGGGCAATTCTCCATCCAGCAGCTCCAGACTGCACGGCCTCAGGCACACGGCCCACTCGCCAGCTTTGGCCCACTCGTGGCACTTCTAGAGGAGGAAGAAAGTGCAATTGCACAATTCCAGCCAATCAAGAAGGAAGAATGGGACAGACAAAACACCCTGTGCAGATCCAGGCGTTCAGCTGGGACTGTGGAGAGTTTGGGTCCTTGCCAATTGGATGTGTGTCCCCAGCTGCAATCTCTGGGCCTGCAGCAGAGTCTCACTCACCTGCCAAAGCAGAAAGCTCAGGCGCTGTGCTCGCAAGGGGCTCGTGTGATGCAAAGCTGTCAGAGCAATGTGAGGGCAGAGCCAGCCCAGCTGGGCCCAGGGCTGAGCCCAGCAGAGCCCTGGCAGAGCCCAGAGCAGCCTCAGCACCCGCAGAGCCCGGCTGCAAGGAGAGAAAGCAGAAAGTGCCCGTCAGCTGAGGGCTCCTGTCCCCTTGTGCCAAGGCCTGCCGTGCCCAGGCCATGCTGGCTGTGCCCAGAGCTGTGCCCAGAGCTGCCCATCCCTGCTGCCTTTGGCACAGAGCAGGAGGGCAGCACATGTGCCCAGCCTGCAGCCAGCCACGGCACATCCAGCCCTCAGCAGCTGCCCAGAGCGGGATGCTCCTGTGCTCGCTGCCAGCTCCCAAAAGCTCTGATCCCACCCTGCCAAGCACACAGGGACCCACCTCACGCCAGCCACGGCTGCAAGAAAAGCTGCTCCCAAACCATGTCCTCAGCCTTCTCCAAGGGCACGGCCCATCCACGCCACAGCTGCTCCCAAGCACTTCCCCATCCACACTGGACCACCTCAAACGCTTCCTCTGGAAAAACAAACAACACAATATTGAAAAGAGATTAGATGCAAAAAGGGAAAACAAGAAAAATGGTAAAAACTCTTATCTCTGTCAGAGCCTTGAGGAAGGCCCAACTCCTACATGGTAGGGAAAAACCCAGCCATGGCTGAGGGAAGCCCACACTTTCTCTCTTCCCCCCTGCACTGGCCCCCAAAATCACGGTGATCCCAAAGCAAACAAGGGCAGTGGAGCAGCCCAAGCCCTTCCTTGCCTGCACAGCAAAGCAGCTGTGCACAGGTTCTGGAGTCCCAGTTCTGCTGCCACCATGGGGCTTTGTTTGTGTCGGGCTGGCTGCCCCAGCCCCAGCCCCAGCCCGGGGCACGGTGGCTGCTGGGGGCTGTTGGCAGGGCCAGGAGCCCACTCCCATTTCGTACCCAGCCCAGCCCATGCCCCAGCCCTGCCAAAAGCAGCTGGGCAGCGACTGAAGGATCAGCTGCATCTGCCCCAGCAAAGGGGGAACCTTTGGTTCCCAGCCAGGCTGGGCCATGCCCAAATCTGGCAGAATTTACCCGGGTGGGGACTCATCTGCAAATTCCCTGTGGAGTTTGGCTTTGAAGAAGGTGCCAGAATCAAAGTCCATCACCTTCAGCCTCCAGTGGCCAGGCTGAGGAAGAGCTTGTCATCCTTGATGTCACCCTCGCTCTCTCCAGCAGCAGCAGCAGCAGCAGCATCCCCAGCCGGTCCAGCTTCTCCAGGGGCTCCTTCTCCTTCCCTGGGGCCAGACCAGGCTCTCAGGGCTCTGCCCAGGGCCCCAGCTGTCAGGGAACCAGGACAAGCAAAACCAGCTTGGATGGTGGCCACCAGTGCTGGGCACAGCAGCTCAGCTCCAGCACAAGAGCTGCGTGTTCCCATCCCATGAGCCCGGGGCAGTGACACAGGCAGCACAAAAAGCTCTGGCTTCCTTTGCTTCTCACTGCCAAGGCATGTGTGCAGCTGCAACTTACCAGGGCCCTGCATCCAAGTGTGCCTGTGGCTCTCTCCCTTCTTCTACGGCAGAGGAATATCCTGCATCCAAGGATGACAGAACAGGTCTTCTAAGGTGGGTCTGTCCAAGGAGTTCACGGATAAACACCACCAGATCACATCTTTGCACTCTGGGGAGAGAAAGCACAAACTGCCGGTCAGCTAGAGAAGGCTCCTGTCTGCTTTGCCCCACTATTGCCATGCCCAGGCCATGCTGGATGTGCCCAGAGCTGGGCCTAAACTTTCCCATCCCTTCCCTGTTTTGGAGGAGAGCAGGACATGGGCCACCTCCTCAGCAGCTGCCAGAGCAGGATGCTCATGAGCCC
The DNA here is from genome assembly GCA_035041135.1 of Platyrinchus mystaceus. Classification (NCBI taxonomy): domain Eukaryota; kingdom Metazoa; phylum Chordata; class Aves; order Passeriformes; family Tyrannidae; genus Platyrinchus; species Platyrinchus mystaceus. The sequence goes on along the minus strand of JAWWLV010000408.1, from coordinate 2,828 downwards.
GCTGCTGGCTCCCAGCACTGGCATTCCCCCCGTGCCCAGAGAAGAGGATCCACCTTGAGAGAGCCTTTGTGGCAGCGAGAGCTGGCCCCAGCTGAGGTTCTGGCCCCTCCTGAAAGGGTGCTCCCCGCAGACCATCTGGTGCAGCAGGATGCCCAGGCTCCAGATCGTTGCTGCCTCGCCGTGGTACCAGCCAAAGTCGTTCCATTCCGGGGGGCTGTATGACCGTGTTCCTATGGAATACAGATGGAGTTCAGCAGGGGGATGCTGCTGCTCCCAGAGCCTGGCCCCAGCATCCCTGGGCGTGCGGGGGCTGCATCAGGGGCACACAGGGTGACCACTGCCCTCTCGCCAGCACCTGGGACTTGTGCACAAACTTAGGCTTGGAAAAGAAGCCACTGGTGTTGGAAGAGGGCAGCCCTGGCTAGGCCTGACAATGACATGCAAACGAAAACCCCACTCCATTCTGGGGAAAAAACACGCCCTGATCCTCCCTGCCTGCATGGCCCCAAAAATATTATGAAGCCAAGGCAAACAGAGCGAGTGGAGCAGTCCAAGCCCTTCCTCTCGCCTGCACACCAAACCGGCTGGGGCACAGGTTCTGCCCCCCTCTCTGCTACCCCCACCCACGGGGGTTTTGGTCGGGCTGGCTGCCCCAGCCCAGCCCCAGTCCTGGGCAGAGTGGCTGGCAAAGGCTGCCAGCACAGCTGGAAGATGGCTCCCCACCCAGCCCCGCTCTAAAGCAACTCAGCAGAAGACTCAGTCCCCGGACTGGCAGCAAAAGGGAGAATCCCCGCTGCCACAGCCAGCTTGGGCTGTGAGATCTTGGGCCATGAGATGCCGGGACCAGGAGCACAGCCCTGCGTGGGCTCACCTGCAAAGTGAGTGTAGACTGTGTCTTGCAGGTAGGTGCCACAGCCAAAGTCGATGAGTTTGGCCTCTCCGGTGTCCAGGTCAACCAGGATGTTCTCTGGTTTGATGTCGCGGTGCAGGACCCCGCAGCTGGTGCAGTGCCGCACGGCCTCCAGCACCTGGCGGAACAGCCCCCGCGCCTCCTCCTCGGGCAGGAACCGCCGCGCCCGAATGAAACGCTGCAGGTCCTGACACCGCTCTGGCCGCTCCAGCACCATCACGATGTTGTTGGGGAGCACGAGCCACTCCAGCAGCTGGACCACACCGGGGAAGCCAGTGGACACCTTGTCCAGCAGCACGATCTCCAGGGGTGCGCTGGTGCCGTCGGGCTGCGGGAGGAGCGCGGTGCCGTCAGTGGGGCTGAGGCCGTGCCGGGGCTCGGCAAGCCCTCAGCCAGCCCGGGATGCTCTGCGCCCTGCGCTGGCCCCACGCCCGCTCCCCCTCCAGGCGTCCTGGCGGCTCCCACCGTGCCGGGCCTCGGCTCATCCCCGCCCGGCACGGCCCGGCTGCTGCCGCTGGCCCCGCTCACTCACCAGCTCGCCCCAGTGCCGGACGCGGTTCCGTGGCACCCTTTTGATGGCCACCTGCAAGCCAAGGGGAGCAGCGGGCTGAGCTCGCCACTCGTCCTGCCCAGTTCCATCCTCCTCCTCCTCTTCCTCCTCCGCCCCCTCCTCCTGCGCCCGTCGCCGGCCCCGCCGCTCACCGGGGCGCCGTCCGAGAGCCGCGTGGCCGCGAAGACGCTGCCGAAGCCGCCGCGCCCCAGCAGCGAACCCACTCGGTAGCGCTCCTGCAGGGCCTCCTGCGCCTTCCCTGCGGGCGGGACGCGGCTGTCAGCGCTCGGCCCGGGGCCAGCAACGGCCCCCGAGCGCCCCTCAGCCGCCCCGGGCCGGCCATGCCCAGGCGTTCGCTCTTCGGAACGCGGCACGGGAGGCTCGGGGCCGGCGGCCGCGCTGCCGAGCGGCGGAGCTCGGGCCGGGGAAGCCGCAGCGGAGGCGGCGGGAGCGGCCGCGCCGCCTGTGTCCTCCGCGGGCCCCGGCAGGAGCCGGGGCCGGGGCCGGGGCCGGGACTGAACCCTGCCTCGGGGCCGGGGCCGGGCTCGGGCCAGGCGGAGCCGAAGGGCGGCGATGCCGCCCCAGCCCCAGGCACTGATGCCCGCCCAGCAGCGCCACCGCCAGTACGGCCAGAGCCGGCCGGAGGCGAGACCGCGGCGGGACGGCCGGGGCCGGGCACGGGGCAGCCCCGCCCGGGGCCGGGGGCGGGCCGGGGGCATGGCCCGGCCCGACAGGGGAGAGGGAGGCGGGGACAGGAGAGGGACGCCGGGCAAGGGACCCCGAGAGAAGGGTGCCCGACAGCGGGAAAGGGAGAGAGAGAGAAAGAAAGAGAGAAAGAGAAAGATCGCTCTAGTCTATCTATCTCTTTTGCTGCTTCCGAAGCTGCTGCTGCCGCCGCTGCCGCCGCTGCTGCTGCCGCCGCTGCCGCCGCTGCAACTGAAGCACCGGGGCCGTTCGTCCCCGTGTCCGTTCCCCGCTCGCCCCACGAGCCCCACGTTCGAGCCCCGCGCGCCCCGGGGACAGCCCCTTCGTCTGTCCAAACACGGCAACTTTGCAGCCTTGAGCCCAGATGCAGAGCCCTGACTCCTGCACACTGGCACAGCAATCCCCTCGCTTGCTGCTGGGCATTGTCCTTGCTTAGGGTCAAACACTGTCAGGACACCTTCCCTTGGGGTAGGATTCCTACCTGACCCGAGCACTGCACTTACATCTCCCGTGTTGCCTTCCAGGAAAAACAGGGGAAGAAAAACTGTGTGTGGCTCATGGTATTTTCGAGTGTCTAAAAATCACTGTCACCGATCTAAGAGGTGCAGTGCATCTGGAATTACTGGGATGGAGAAGTAGTGCAACATGGAAAAGGGGAGCATA
>JAWWLV010000407.1:0-13005 GCA_035041135.1 Platyrinchus mystaceus | reverse complement strand
CATTTGTATGGCAAGACTCAAAGCCTCATGGGCTCATGCATTCCCAAAGCACTGTGCTGCTGCTCTTCTGGGTCATTGTGTGCCCATGGGGAGGCACAGATTCCGAAGTGAGATGGGCAGTACAAATGAGGTCCACCTGTAACTGAATCTCCAACAAACTCTTCAGCAGCTAACCAGAAATGTGTGGCACTTCTCAATTGCCCACCCTCACTGAGCCCCATTAACTAATTAGCTTACACACCCTCAGGATGCAAATGAAGGAAAGCATGCTCTGTAAAGAATGTCTAAGCAAAGTCACCAAACCCCACCTAGACCATGGGATTGTTCCACCCCTCAGGATGGCCCAAAATTTATGGTATAAAAAGAAGGGGCTTTGGGGGTGGAAAAAACTGCCATCTCTGGAGTGGAAAACCTCTCTGTTTGCTCCAGATCAATCAACAGACTGTGTCTCTCCTCCTCTCCTGAAGGGACACCTGAATAGAATCAGGGAGCATTTGCCTTTTCTGATCTGTTCAGCTGAGTTCACCTCAGTGTCTCAAGGTTTAGGGAGCAGCCATTTGGAACTACGTTCCAGCCCTTCAGAGACCCACTCTCCATTGCAGAGCAGTGTAGGATTCTGCTCACCAAACCCGGGTCCCGGCAAAGTTAAGCATGTAGTCTAATTGTGCCTGTAGCTACTTGGTCTGTGCAGAGGGGCAGGTCCCTCCAGGTCACATTGACACCTACGTGCCACGAACAGCACGTGCTGTCTGGTGAGAAACTTGCAGCTCTGCCTTGCACCAAAGACAGTGCCAACCAAAGCTGGTGCTTACTGATTCAGGTTAACTGGAAAGGGATGCGTAAGGCCCTACGGGCTTGCCTGGCACTAGAAGAGCTCCTTCACCACAAATGTCCCTACCCCAAAACGAGGTGTTTTCACACAAAACTACTGCATCTTCCAGAACGGCCTCCTTGCAAACTAAAATTCAATCAAAATCTATTCCAGTGCCAGAAAGTTGCAGGAAAGGTGGAGCAAAAGCAACTTCGCTTGCTGAAGAAAGTGACAATAAGCAGGGCTTCTCCTTCTGGGGGAAAAAAAAAAAGCCCAGTCAAAAAAGATGAAAGTGTCACCTACTTCAGTGTGTAAAGCAGTTGCTTGGCAGGAAAACGGCCCGTCGGTGAACCCTGTCATTTAGTGATTTATTGAAGTCTGGCTGAAGGTCTCACCTGAGCCTCCTTTTCTCCAGGCTGAACACCCTGCTCTGGACACGCTCAATGTCTTTCTGGTCGTGAGGGGCCCAAAATGAACACAGCCCTTGAGGTGTGGCCTCACCAGTGCCCAGTACATGGGCATGATCACTGCCCTGATCCTGCTCCCACACTATTGCTGATCTAAGCCAGGATGCCCTCGGCCTTCTTGGCCACCCGGGCACACGCTGCCTCATGTTACCGGGAGAGGGGTTGGTGTTTGGTTATTTCTCTTGTAATAAAACCATGCATGTAAAAGCAGGTGTTTCTGGGAAGCGTAAATTCTCATTCTCCTGACTTAGTTACGTGTCTGTGCAAGATCTGATCGCTTGTTCTCAGTGTGTGTTCTGCCTGGGAGATTTTACTCCCCTGTCAGAAAGCTTGCGTAGAGGTCTGTAAGGCTGAGATCTCTGAACAGTTTAGTTGTCCAGCTCGGAAGTGGCCAACCTCCTCTCTGCTGAAGGCTGTTCCACCTGCCCTGTGAGTTCCTACCTGGCCATCCCCATCTGGATGGGTAGTTCTGGAACGAGGCTGTTGCCGGCTGTTGCATCTTGTCCCCGTTCCGTGCCAGGATCCCATATCCCAGACAGTGGGACTGCTGCTCCTGGCAAGCCTGAGGCTTGTGGTACAAGTTAATAAGCTTGAGCTTGCCTGGGGCCCTTGCCATTGACCTGGCCTACACAAGCCCGTCCATGGCAGTGTTCTACTACAGAAACTGCTCGTGTTTTTCTCTTCAAAGTGTCTTAAATACTTACACGCTTTGTCTGTGATATATTTAAGACTAATAGCATGAAATGAATTTCTTAGCTTTAGGGGCATCTTTGCTCTGACTTCAGTTTTAGCTGCATCATTCAAATGATCTTGAGCTGATTAAAGAGAGCTACATGTAAAATATTTTTCGTTAACTTTTAAGATCTTGTTTAGTTTTGGATAATGGTTTCTTAGTGTCTTCACTGCTTTCTGACTTGCATGAAAGTGGACAGAAATAAGGGGGAGAATGAAGATGCTCTAAAGCACGTTAAGATTTTGTGTGTTCTCCTCTGACAGGCTGATGGTGTGGCCGGGTTTCACTAGTTCCATCCTGCAGTGTGAGGAGAGCATTAATGTTGTGTGCAGATGTGAGCCATAAGGTTCTTCGTGGTGAGACAGTGCTGGATGTTATGCACAGTCTTCATTCGCAGGTTGGAGAGGAAAGATTTAGAGACACCTGTGCTGAAGAGCCGATTGGTTTGACTGTTCTCACCAAGTAAGTCTCTGTGGACTCGTGTCGGCTTTGATCTCTCTGTGCTCCACGTCCTGAAGTACAGAGTGAAGAATCAGAAAGCATGCAAATGCTGTCATGGTCGAGCTGGCAAATTAATCGAGGTGACAGCAGTTAAAAAAGCAGAAAGTACATCCTGGGTTAGTTCTGTTTTCTTTAGGTAGAATTGAGAGCCTATTAACAATTGAAAACTTGAAGTTACTGCTTCTGAGAGGAGCAAAACTTTCAACTTCCATGAGTATTGTGATTGAACTTTTTTGTCCCCCAGTTGTATATTTCCTGTTAGTTAAGATTGAAACAAAACCTGATTAAATGTTTCTGTAGGTACAATAACAGAACGTACAGAATTGATGACATCAGCTGGGATAACAGCCCAATGGGGACCTTTAGAAAATCAGATGGTGCTGAGGTCACTTTCCTGGAGTACTACAAAAAGGTATGGAAACTTAACTGTGCGTGTTGTGCTGTAACTTGGAACACTGGAGCATTGTTACAGGTTTGCTTATGATGCATGGATTGGTAATCAATAATATTTTATAAGAGAAGGTTATTTTTAATGCATACTAGATAACTTGAGATCAGTAACTAACGTACCCAGTATAATTTATTGGGATTATTCCATCCCAGGGAGCAGTTGGTCAGGCAAAAATGTGAGAAGGGCTGCATGGATGAGCAAGGAGGAGCTCTTAGGAAAACTCAAAGGAAGCATATGGAAGGTGGAAGCAGGGCCAGGCAATTTGGGAGGGACACAGATGCATTGTCACAACGTGCAGAAAAGGGGTTAGGAAAGCCAAAGCTTTGTTCTGAGTAAACTAACAGGCACTATTTCTTTCTGAGACAGCAATATAATATAGACATTGGTGATCCGAAGCAGCCTGTCTTGATCAGTCAGCTGAAGAAGAGTAGAAACGTGGAAAGAGCTGTGGTTCTGATTGCGGAGCTGCGCTCTCTGACAGGTACTGGAGTGGTTTTTCATATGAAAGCATTTGTCAAACCGTAATGCCTACTGAAGTGGGGATTTTGACAGCAGCCTTTTGTTCAGAAGAAATGTTTTGTTTGTGTCAATGGGAGTTTAGAAACAAGTTTTGTAGCTAAAAGATTTTAAACAAGGCTGAGAAGTTTGAGGGGTTCCGATGTTGCCCAGTCTGCAGGTACAGTGTTCAACACTGGCACACTGAAAACTTGTAGGGATTTTTGGTGGTAGAATTTCTGTTGAAAAAGAGAAATTGACTAGAAATTGGTAATTTGGTAAGATGTGTAAGTCTATGTATTGCTCACTTGGCACTAGCAGTACCTGTCCATCTCAGCACTGTTTTGATTTGGAAATGTAAATGAAGACTTTGTGTGGTGTTCATTGTTTTTATCCCTTATGTGGTTTCCTCTCAAGCGCCAAAATCCATCGTTTTTTTGCCACGCAGATGGGAATGTTTGTACAGAGAGCAACCGAAAACCTTGACTACTGCCGGCACCGCTTTGTGTCTGCAGTACATGCATCAGGAACCTGTATGGCTTGGAAGGGTAATTTCCATAGTCCTTAGTCTTAACTCTTACTCAGAAAAGGCTTTTTGCCGTTACCAGGATTAACGGACAAGATGAGGACTGACTTCAACACCATGAAGGACTTGGCAATTCACACCCGGCTGCCACCTGAGCAAAGGCAACGGGAAGTTGGGAGGCTTCTTAACCACATCCAAAGGTGTGCCACCTTCACGTCTTCTGTGTTATGGAAAATTGGTATAATTAACTTATTTCTTGCAACAAAACTTCCCAAGTCTTACTGGTTTTAAAAAAAAAATCAGCAAGAGCACGTTTCTTACGTTTTTAATTTAAATCTTGTTTTTAAACAAGATGACAACGTTCAGAAGGAACTTGGAAACTGGGGTTTAAGCTTTGATTATAAATCAGTGGCCTTTACAGGAAGAGTTGTTCAAGGAGAAAAGATCTTTCAATCAGGAAACACGGTAAATAAAAAATCAGCTTCCAAAATCTTCTGGGCCTCTCACTGAGGAAACAAGTTTTTAAAGAAGGAAAATAGTACTTTTTGCTATTTATAAATGAGGGATAATGAGTTGTAACGTTACACACAAGTCTCTGTCCAGGCAGAAGATTTGCAAAGTCTTTAAACTGTTTACAGGTTCTATTTAGAAACACTTAAAGCACTCCATTACAATAGTGTCTTCCTTGCAGAACAGTCCCTCTCACCAAAGAAAGTCTTTTCAGGTACACAAACTAGGAGACTAGAGATGTTTCTAACTAGTTTCCGTTTATTAAAAAAGTACCAAGGCTTTTAGGTGAAAAGACACTAGTTAGTTCAGTAGATAGAAGACTTAAAGGTGGGGTGACCAGTACGAATAATGTAAATTTGAATTCAATCCTAGATTGTCATAAAGCATTAGATATTTGCTCTGTACTAGAGACATTTTGTTTTGAATGGCTGCTGGATGGAAAAAGACATTTTGCACAGCTGTACAGATCCAGATACTGTATTTGTAAAGCTCTTTTAATTCTTGCTATTTAAAAGAGATGTTGTTTTCTTTATAATAATACTTCTCTTTTTCTGAAGGAGTCACCCTCTAAAAAAGAAAAAATGGGAGAAGAAGTCGTCTACATCAAAAGCAATGTTTTTATACCCCAGAATCTGCAGCAAATAGTAACAACTTAATCTGAGCTAAAAATGAGAAGTATGTTTGTGTAATTAAGAATGAAACATTTCAAGAGTATGATTTCTTTCTAGGGCTGGATAAAGCTTCTTTTAAATTACTGACACTAGCAGTAAAGGAACAGGTAAAACCGAGGTGTTCCAGGCACAGGAGTTCCTGAAGTGTGTCAGGAGGTGGTTCTGGTGTGGCTCGTGTGGTAGGGGCTTGATTTTCTTCCTTTCCCAGGTCTGTAGAGATCGATTACAACCCTCAGTTTGCCGACTGGCCCAAGGAGACCAGGGGAGTTCCCTTAACCCGGGCTGTGCCCATGGACAACTGGCTGTTAATCCACACACGGCGCAACCACGACGTTGCCAACACCTTGATTCAGAGCCTCTCCAAGGTCACACCCTCCATGGGGATCAGGATGAGCAGGCCCATCATGGGAGTGGCTGTTAGAAATCTATTGGGAAACTCATTTTATACTTATTAAGATGTGTCTGTGGACGTGCTTAGGCTGCTCAATGAGATGGTGCAGTACCTCACACTACTGACTGCTGTGAGGATTCTCCTAAAACAAAGGTGCTTTCCGTATGCAAACTGGGCAGTTTTCTCTTGTGCCTGAATTTCCTATCATCCGTTTGTTTCTGAGAGCTTTTCATATGGCAAAACCAAGAAATATTCATTGATCAAAACGTTCTCAAGCAGAGCCGTATTTATCAAAAGAAAGGAATATGTATTTTCTTGCTGACTTAAGCTGTGTTCTAATTCTGGTATGTTCCTGTTGCAAATATCCTCCTTTGAGTACCTGTGCTTGCCTTTAACTTTGAATTTCATTGTGTTTGGAAGCCTGAATTGGAGGTGACTCCTCTTCATTTTCAAAATGTGTGACTCTTACATGCTTATTAATAGCCACCAATGTGCCAGTACAGCACTGATGTGTTTTATGCTTATGCATAAGTAGTTTCAATATGTTGGCTGCTGGTTTTTTTTTCTGAAGTTTCAGTAGGTGTTGTTTCTTTTCTGTAAGCATTTTTTCTTTCTTTTCAGAATTGCAGTAGATGACAGAACAGAAGCTTACTTAAGGGTTTTACAGCAAAGGGTTCCCCTGACACAAACCTAGTATGTATTGGAATCAATAATTTCAAACGCTGTTGATCTCTGTAATTGGTGTTTTAAGACTAATGGGATTTGTCCTCAGAAATTCTTGTGAGAATCCACCAGGTGCCTAATCATACTCCTGTTCAAAGCCAAGGCTAACTAAGAGTATCCTTCTGGATAAGAGCCTTTGTCCTCAGCTCTGATGTACAGACACTGAAACTTTAGTTACCTCTTTCACTGTGAACACTTGGGTATTTCTCTTGAGCATAGGAAATTTCTAAAGAATTCTGAAATGCCGTGTAAATCTTAGAATGCAGCTTCTTACAAAGGGTGGTTTTTTTCCCTTTAAAGGTGGTTTGCATTTTGTCCAGTTCCCGAAAAGATAGATACGAGGCCATCAAGAAATACTTATGTACAGATGGCCCCATCCCCAGTCGGTGTGTGCTTGCTGGCACCTTAAACAAACCTCAGACAATTATGACTGTTGCAACGAAAATCGCCCTGCAGATGAACTGCAAAATGGGTGGAGAACTTTGGAGTGTTGAGATCCCAGTAAGTAATTTATTTTTTTTTAAATTGGTAACTCTCTTTTATTGAGTTCACTTAAAAAGCAAGCCTTTTACCCCGAGAAATAAAATTGAGTGTTCTTTGTGTAGTTTCTGTGCTTGTGAGAAGAGGCATGAATTTAAATATAACATAGGGAGATGCTTAATCCAAGAATTCAGTATCTGGGGTTTACTGAAGTGTCCTGAAACCATGCAGCTTGTATTATGATTTTGTTACCCTACAGCACGTCTTCATTTACTAATGCATGTTCTGATTGATTTGTTTTAAGCTGAAGCAGGTGATGATTGTGGGAATTGACTGTTACCACGACACTGTGACTGGAAGGCAGGCAGTGGCAGGATTTGTCCCTAGCCTGAATCAAACAATGACACGGTAAGATTTGCCAAATAAAAAAGAAAAACAAGTAAAAAAAGGACCTTTCCCTTAGCTGAAAAGTACCTTGAATGTGGTGGGCCACTAGGAACCCATCCAGATTGGTTTGCTGTACAGTGCTAATAAGAAATATATTGTGAATTAATTTTTCCACTGCATCTCTTGTCCTTCTTCCGCAGCGCATGGAGTAGAGGGCATCAGGATGTGACAGGCTCTTTCTCCTTTTCAGTTGACTTGTGTGAACCTTATTTTTGATGGAGAGGAATTTCGAGTGGTGCTAAGGCACTTTTACCACGGGGGAAATGTTCTCATCTAACTCTTCCTTGGCTGCATTGACCCACAACCCCCATAAAGACTAAGTGGTCATAGGCATCTTAAAAATAACTTCATGGAGTGAAGCCTAGGAAAGGCTTTGAAGGTGTTTTATTTTGTTCTCCACAGGTGGTTCTCCCGCTGCGTTGTTCAAAGTCGTGGGCAAGAACTCGTGGATGGAATCAAGGGCTGTTTGCAAAGTAAGGGAAGGAGTTCTGCTCTTGTGGACTCACATCCTCAAAACACACCTCCCCTGCTGCCGGGAGGGGAGGTTAAAAATACAGTTGTAAATACTGCTGAAAACTTATAATCGTGTTTTGTTTATGATCTTTCATTGATTCCAATAATTCTCTGCAGTAATTACAAATTACTTCTTAGTGAACTTCTAAGAATGGTTGAACAGAGTTGGATGTAAAGGAGGACAGCTCCCTGCTGTGAGGGAGGCCAGTGGAGCAGAGTCTCCTTAGGTTCTGTCTTTTTGTGTCAGTACACAGGTAAACCAGAGTTCTTTATGCAGCTAATAATTGATGTCCTGCAAGTAATGTTTAAAGAGATTGAATTTCTTAGTGTAAGCTAATTTGCTTGTATGGAGAAATTTGGTAGTCAGCTTCTGATTCTAATGCTTAGGTTCTGCAGGGGTATTGTTGTGTATTGAAAAAGAAGGGGAAAATATCAAAGCAGAAGAAAAACCCAAGAAGAAAGGAGTAGCAAAGGGAAAACACTATATACTAATGCTAAGCCTTGCCTCACGCCTCTGCCCCTTGTCATTGCCTCCCTGGAGGGACTGAGTGTAGCCAGTGGTGTTCCCAGAGGGGACACAGGAGTCCAGAGTGAAGCTGAGTTTGGAAAAGGGAGAGGAGGAAGATGTTTTCACTGTGTGTTCTAATCTTTTGTCTTTTTGCCTCCCACTACCTGAATCAGTAACTAAATGTATGTTAGTTGGCAATATATGAAGTTTATTTCCTCAAGCTGAGTCCTAGTAATTGGTAAGTGATCTCCTCATCTTCAGCTTGAATTCAGCTACTCTGGGGATAGCCTCCATTCTACTCCATTAGCCCAGTCAGGTTGTAATTTCCAGTCCTAGTAGAAAATCATTCCTGTTTCAATTAGTCTTGAATTACTGCACAGAATCTCAGTGTACAAGTCCAGTTTGATATTACTGGAGCAAAGTCCAGATACAGTTTGCCTCTAGTTTTATTAACCTCATTTCACTTTCTCAGGTCACTGAACTGTTTAGTAGGACTCGAAATGGGGAGGATGTGAAGATAACAGTCCCTTTGACTATTGAGTTGCCACCTACTTCACCTACATGTCTGCATTTTTACAACATCATTTTTAGAAGGTTTGCTTTTCAAATTATATCCTTATAAGAGGTCATTCTGAAAATACGTTACTGAAGTTTTTCCATTCCAAAGAATAGATTACAATAAATAACTATTGCCAATGCCAGTTTTTAAGCCCTTCTGGCCACTGTTACTATGTGGCCAACTGTATTTGACAGTATTTGAATGTGCAGTTGTGTGTGTATTTCTGGCTCCTGTTATTGTGAAATGACTTTCTCTCTTTTTCCTGAGCAAGTAGATTGACAGTGGAGTCCTAACTGTTGTAGGCAGACAGGCCGACCCCTACTCTCCTTTTGTGTCTGTGGGCTTGCCTCTTAAAGCAAATAATAGAGCAGGACCAGGAGTGGCAAATGACTTTTTTTGGCGTTTCACTTTGCTTTGATACCTGGAGTGTGTGGTTCATCTGAGATGGAGCTTGTTTGGACTGTTACCTTCAGCTGGGTGGAGAAGGGTTGGGTTGTATTTGAACTTCCCTCACCTGATTGTCATTATGAAGTGTCCATGACCTTTTCATTAAACTCAGTTTAAAAAGTTCATGTTTTATCTAGTCAGATGAATAAAAAAATGAGGTTGTGCAGAGGAGTGGGCTCGTGCATGGTGTGATAAACTCAAAAACAATAATAATGCTAAATGACATCCATGTTTCAACTTCTAGGCTTTTGAAGATGCTCAATTTGCAGCAGATTGGCCCTAATTATGACAACCCTGGGGATGCAGCCCCACTGTCTGGAGCTCTGAGCCCTTTGTGGGCACTCGGGTAACAACAACAATAACAAGAAGACAGGCAGCTCTGCAGCACAGAGGGTCTGCACAAAGACTGAATTTTATCCAGTCCTTTCAAGAGTTACCTTGACAGGAAACTAAGCACATAGAGATACATTCAGAGAAGGCAGAGATCAGAAAAGAACAGGTGCCAAGACAAGTAAGTCTGTCATCTCTAAACATTAAGGCCAGCTGGAACAACAGAGCCTTTCTTTCCTTGGGAATAAACATTCAGTGAGGAAGGCTCCACCCTCTGCAGTCCCACCAGCCATCAAGGGCAGGGCAGGGATGACAAAAGGTCAGGAAAGCCCAAGAATGAGCCCTGACAACCACTGTGAAGAAGCCACAGTCAGACTGAGCCCCGTTACACGCTGTGGCCCCCATTCAAGGCAGAACATTTTTGGCTTTGAGATCAGACAGAAGGAGGCGCAGATCAATGCACTTTTTGTCTCCAGAGGTGATGGTAGACACAGAATAAGCTGGGCTCTGTTCTCAACCCAGGCATTACCTGAGAGAGAACACAGAACTGGCTGCTATTACGTGCAAGAAGCAGATTGAATTGGCTGTACTGCAGAATTACAAAGGGCTTGCATGTGTTTTCCTGGAGTCTGATCTGTGCAGGGGTTGGGGCCAATGCTGAGGATTCTAATAGTCTTTAGAGGCTGGGAATAAGCCATGGCAGAGTGCCATGTATCTGAGGAATAGACAGTGGCTGGGCTGGAGGCTTGCTCCTGGGAAATGCCTGCAGTGCAGTTTTCATACCACGTAGGTGTGTCTCTTTGATACATCCTTCTAAGCATAAAACTAAGAAATTAAATAGGGATTATACAAGTATCTTTTTTTTTCCTTTCAGGGCGTATTGAAAACACCACTTCCTCCCTATTTCTGCTCTCATCTAATGTTCTTTCAAAGGAATTCTCACTGACAAAAATATAGTATTCTTATAAAAACAAACTGTAGAAGTAACAGCGATAGTGATAACAGTCATAAAAATCACATCAGTAAGGTACCTGGGGCAGGAGAGCTCCTTCCCGATGGAGGACAATAAAAACCCAACTCCAAGAAAAAATCCAAACCCTAACCAATCAAAAAAAACCCAACCAAACAAAAAAAACCACAAAAACCAAATCCAATCAATTTTTGTGAACTTAGGAAGCAAAATATTCGGATCGATTTGGGCACTAGCACACAGGACTCCACCAGGTCACTCACTGGGTCACAGCCATCTGCTCATCTGGGAACATTTCCTGGTTTTTGCCTTTAGCAGAGAGACAAGCTCAGCCAAAGGCAAAGCAGTCCAACCTGCCCTCAGAGGCAGCAGGAACACCCAGAGTGCTCTCACTGACTCCAAGCACAACAGCACTTTCTGTAGGGAGTCCTAAATGCCCCCGTGACACTAAACTGAGGGGGAACATTTGGCACAGCACACGCTGAGACCTGCACACAACACACTGCTCCATCAGACAAGAAGTACGCAGGACGTACTCAGTATGTTCAGGGCTGCCTCCTCTACCACGTCTTGCAGAAAAGCTTCCACCTGGCCTGAGCTGAGCCAAGTGCTCGCTGACAAGTTTTCAGGCTGCGGAGTGGAGGCTTCTTCAGACAATGCTACTGCAGCAGTGGGTTCAATGACAGAGCCTGTGTAGATCTGGGACAGGAGACAAGTTCCTGTCAGAAAGGTGGCTGGCAGAGATTGCCCTGAGATCACATTTCAAATTATAGCCCTTAGGAAGATACTGTAGGCCACATCCAGGACTCGTCAACTGGATTTTTTTTCATGTCCACTTCTCAAACTGAATTGGTAAAAACAAAAGGCTGGTCAATGACATAAGAGGAGTTAATGGACAGTTTCATATTCCATTTTTGCAGCTTTTCTAAAAGAGGACTGCAAGAATGACTGCCCCACTTCCTCCCAAGAATTCTTTTCCCCCTCCCAGTGCTGCAGACACCCTTGCAGTTCCTTGTTCTAATGTTCTACCTCCTCGTCTTGAGTCTTCTTTTCTTCCACCATCTTCTGGAAGTGCTCAACCTCCAGCACCTCCTCCCTTGGCCGTTCCTGTCTGTTGCTCTGATCTTGCTGAGCTTTGTTGCCAGTCACCTGCTGGGACAGTTTGGGGGCTGCCAGGTGAGACGTCAACTCTTCCACCTCAAGTCAAACAAAACAAAGCAGTCAGAGACTACAGCTTCTCACTGTCAGCCTGTCCTAGACTGTGAGGAAAGGGAAAGCACACGAGACGGCCAGATTCCCAATGGATACAGACAACTTGTTCCATGTGTGAGTCACCATGTTCACCTGCAAAAACACCTCAAAAAACGAGGCTAGCAGGAACAGGCCAGCAGAAATCCATTGGCATTATTGCTGGGCACAGGCCAAAGGATTGAACCCAGCTGCCCAGGGCGACGGCTGAGAATCAGTGCACCAGTAAGGCTCCTTCAGACCAGCGGTGAGAGAGACCACAGCGTGAAGGCAGGCAGACTGATTACACCCATCAGAGCTGCTGCTCTGCAATGGAAAGGCAAGAAGGTGGGAGAACACCTCTTTGGTGACAAGTGGCTACCGCTGTTTCACTCACCAGCTTTCCTAGAGTCTCCTGCAGCTGCAGTAGGTGATTCAGTTCCTCTTGGATATTTTTCATTTCTTCCTCGTGCCTTTCCCCCATGGCCTTGTGCTCACTCCAAGCTCTCTGCAGTTCTGCTTGCAGCTTTTCCCTGCTGTTCTGTAAGCAGAGGGGGAGAGAAAGTCTCTTGACTGGAGTTCCTGTAACTGTTTCCCGAAGCTCGTTTTGCAGATCACCCCTCTGCTGAAATAGATTCATTTCATCTTGGATGCTTTTTCTTTCTTCCTCATGTCTCTCCTCAGCTGCCTTGGTCTTCCTCTGAGCTTCGGGCAGCTGTGCTTGGGGTTTTACCCTGACGTTCTGTAAACAAAAATGGAGACAGTGTTACTGTGATGTGCCATCAGGCTCAGGTTTTTCCTCTTTCGCTCTCAAAATCACAGTCATTCAGCCAATTCTCCCTACAGCAGCTCCATGCAGCTCTGCTTCCATTGTAACCCTCCCTTCCTGGTGCTGATCTCTGGAGATTACAAGGTTCTGTTCTTTCAATGTCCTTACTTCCTCAGGCCCAAGACCTATGTTTTATGATCTTCTTGTTGCCCTTCGCTGTTACCTGGCTAGTCAAGTTGACCTGCCCATTCTCTCTCTGCTCTTCCTCCTGCTGCTCTAGCTGCTGCTGGGTTTGAAACAGCTCTCCCTGAGTCTGCATCTCTAACAAAGCAATCTTCCCACGGTCTTCTTCTAGCAGCACCTGCACAGAAGTGAAGAGAGTTTAAACTTCCCCTACAACATTTGTATGGCAAGACTCAAAGCCTCATGGGCTCATGCATTCCCAAAGCACTGTGCTGCTGCTCTTCTGGGTCATT
>JAWWLV010000406.1:0-13015 GCA_035041135.1 Platyrinchus mystaceus | reverse complement strand
GGGCTGGTGGAAGGTGTCCCTGCCCATGGCAGGGGGTGGCACTGGATGGGCTTTAAGGTCCCTCCCAACCCAAACCATTCCAGGATTCCATGACAGCAACCTCCCATCGCTATTCCAGGATTTTCAGCAGATCCTGACAGGGCTCTTCATCACAGCCTGCCTGGAGAACCACCCACAGAGCTGTGCCTAAACCCGGTGGCTGAAAGGCAAAGCTGAATAAGCTCAGGCAAAGCTCAGTTTTAGGGACATTATTCAGTTCCCAGCAGTGATTCTGAAATCTCTGGTGTGAGGAGGGACGGCCTCGGGGCAGGGCAGGCACTTCACAACCTTCACTTGGAAATAAGGAAAGCAATTTCCTGAGGGCCTGTTTGGGCTCTGTTGAAGTTCTGGTTCATGTTTTTAGCCAAACTCTGGCAGGTGGTGCTGATTTAAAACGAAAAAACAACCCCCCAGAAGTCCACTAAAAGCTGAACATCATCATCCTGAGCCACCAGATGCCTGGTGTGACACATCACCAAAGGTCCAGGGAAATGGGGAGACCTTCTTGCCTGCAGGGGCTGAAAATTGGGAACCCCCCTGGGGGTGATTCTGGCCTTTGGGAGAGCCCTGGGTTTGCATTTGCTCCTTTTTTTTTTGGCAGGTCTCCTTTTCCCTGGCCAAGCTCAGCTTGGCTGGTTCTGCTCCTGCCTTGGGGTCTCCTCAGCCCCCTAAAGCTGGTCCAGCTCCCCCTGCTCCTCACCTGCTTGGACAAGGACCATTTTCCCTGGCATTGAGGGGGAGTTCATCCCAAACTGTTCATCCTCTTGCTCTTGTGCCCAAAGGGGCTCCCTTGAGGTGGATCCATCTCCTCCTCAAAGCTGTCACCGAGCCTGTGGCCTCCAAGACTTTTAAGATCCCCTCTTTTAAGATTCCTTCTTTTAAGATCCCCTCTTTTTATCTCCCCTCTTTTAAGATCCCTCTCTTTTAAGATCCCCCCTTTTTAGATTCTCTCTTTTTAGCTCCCCTCGTTTTAGATTCCTTCTTTTAAGATCCCCTCTATTAAGATCCCCTCTTTTTAGGTCCCTTCTTTTCAGATTCTCTCCTTTTTGCTCCCCTCTTTTTCATGGCTCAGCCTCCTCTGTGACCCCTGTGCTGTCCAAGCCTCCCACAACCTCAGTGATCCCTCTCAAACTGCCCTTTCCATTTGTTTTTTTTCCATCCCTTGCTTTCTTCCCTGGCTGTGCCTGGGCAGTGACAGACCCTCAACACTTCCAGGCTTCAGGAATGTGCTGCCAGCAGCTCCAGCAGGAACATCTCTGCACATCCCTCAGCCCCCCTCTCACCCTCCTCTCTGCCTGACAGCTCATCCTGTTCCCTCCACCATCACCCCCAGCCCCAGCACAGGTTCCTCCTGTCGCTGAGCTCCCGGGAAATGACATTAATTGGGATTTTCTTTCCCTCCCCAGTGATTCTGTTGAAGGGCTCTGTCAGCCTGCCTGGCACCGACGCGCTGCTAACGCTGCAGCGACTCCCCTTCCCTCTCACACGTGGGGCTGCTCTGTTCCCAGCTTATTTTAGAAACCTCCAAAGCTGTTGGAGCTGCTCTCTGTGGGGTCTGGAGTCGCTGGTGGAGCTGCTGTTCCCGTAGCTGCTGTTCTTGCTTCAGCTCACACACGATATTTGCTGTTCTGCACAAAGACGGGCAGACGGATGAATAATCACTGCCCTGCAGCCACACCTCCTGCCTCCACAGGGCCCCTGGCCACCCCAGCTGAAGATCCCTGCCTTCCAGCACTGCTTCTCCAAGGGAGACACTCTTTTCCAAGAGGTTTTCCAGTCCTGCTGATGGAAATGTGGCAGATCTTGAAGTGATGCTCGGCTTAACCGAGCTGTTCCCACTGGCCCTGTGGCTGCCCTTCATTCCCAAACTGGCACCTCTGTCCTGTCCTACTCAGCTTCCCAGGGCAGCTCGGGTGAGCTTGGACACCCAGCAAAGCCCTGGGCCTGCCAGGACCCACTTTGAGCTGCCAGGACCCACTTGGGCCTGCCAGGGCTTACCTGTGCCAGCCAGGATTCATCTGTGCTGGTCAGGACTCACCTGAACCTGTCAGAACCCACCTGTGCCAGCCAGGACCCACTTGAACCTTCCAAGACCCACCTGGGCCTGCCAGGACCTACCTGTGCCAGGCAAGACCCACTTTGACCTGCCAGGACCCACCTGGACCTGCCAGAACCCACCTGGACCTGCCAGAACCCATCTGGACCTGCCAGGTTTTGCCTTGCTGGTGATTTCGGGGTGATCTGAAGCACAATAAGGCACCAGCTTCCCTTGCTCTTCCCCAGAGTCCAAACTCCCTGACTCTTCTCCCACTGCTCCGTCTGGAGTTCCTGGGAAAAGGTGTGGCTGTGGCTCTCTGGTTTCTGGAGCCTCAGAATCCTAAAGTTGGGCTTGAAATCCTAAATTTGGGCTGGAAGGGACCCGAAGGCTCCTCTTGTCCCCGCTGTGGGCAGGGACACCTCCCTGCTGGCACCAGCCCTCCCTCCCTGCACCTCTGGGCGTGTGCCAACCCCTCCAGCACCTCCACATTCCTGCTCCTGGAAAAGATTCCCAGCCAAAACTGGGTTATGATGCAATTAAGGCTGAGAAAATGAATCAGTGATTTGAGGGGGGGGGAGGAAATGAACCCACTAAACGTGGCGAGGGAGGTGGCAGAGATCCCACACCGAGCTCAGGCACCGCCAGCTGGAGCCCTGCTCGGCTCCCAGCCCTGGAACTCCTTCCCTGGGAGCTGCCAGGCAGGGAAGAGCAGCGGGATGTGGCAGTGGAATGAGGGAAAAAACCGGTGGATAAGGGATAACGGCAGTGCAGGGAAGGTAAATCCCGGTGCCATGGCAACCTGAGCTGCTGCCGAGCCGGGGGCTGTGGGAGCTGCCGGGCTGGGAGAGGGATGGGGGGGTGGCAGGAGGGGGCAACGGGCCAAGTGGGTGGGATGGGCCGTGTCCCAGTCGGTGCTGGCTCCTCCCTGATGTCCCTGTTCAGGCAGAGGGTGGAGGGTTAGAGGGGAGAAGCTCAGAATTCCAGAATGGTTTGGGGTGGAAGGGAGTTTAAAACATGTCCAAGCTCATTCCTGTCATGGGCAGGGACACCTCCCACTAGCCCAGGGTGATCCAACCTGGCCTTGGACATTTCCAGGGATGGGGCAGCCACAGCTTCTCTGGGAATTCCATCCCAGCTCCTCCCCACCCTCCCAGGGAGGAATTTCTTCCCAATATCCCACCTAAATCCTTCTTCCTTTACTTTAAAGCCATTCCCCCTGGTCCTATCAATACCTGCCTGTGTAAAAAGTCACTCTGCATGTTTATAACCCTGTTAATTATCCAGCCACAAACCCAATGACCAAGAGATGAGACCCTTCTCATCCGGGCCTCGAAATATGTAGGAAAGATTCCCATCAGACCCCGGGCTGGATTAGGGGAAATGTGGCCACCACGTCCAGGGGTTCCATTTCTCCCTCTCCTGCTTGAGCACAATCTCCTGATTTTTGCATCCATCCAACCTGGCCTCGAACACTTCCAGGGATAAACAGCCCAGAGCAGAAAAACCAGCCCTAAATTAGGGAAGATGATGGGAGAGATGAGGCAGCACAAGCAGCTCAGAGACAGAAAGCAGGGAGGATTCCCACAGACTCCCCGTGGACAACAGGGAGTGATTCCCTCAGGCCACCAGGAGAGCTCAGGAAGCCCTCAGGGTGGTGGAGGAAAAGATGCTGATGGCTCTGGTTGTGTCGGGACACCAGAGAGAGCGGCAGGACCGGCTCGGCAGCATCATCATCCCGGCCTCTGGAAGATGTCACCGCTCCCCTTGGCTCCACCACGGTGTTTAAGGAGGCTGAGAACACCCACCCAGGGCTGGGACTCCCACAGCCCGGGGCTGGGTGACCTCCCCCTCGGCCCAAAACTTCGAGTTCCCCGGTCAGGGCGAGGCAAACAAAAGCTGAGCATCTGCAAAGGTTGCTCCTTCTCCTGGGGGAACTCGCTAATGAGGTGATGATGAAGGGCTCTTGCTTTCCAGAGCAGATGTTCCCTGGGAGCCTTTTTTTTTTGTCAGCCAAGGAATTGCTGAAGTCGTTTCCCCACAGCCCGGGGACAGGGAGGTCAAAGGCAGGATGGCTCCTGGTGGGGATTCACCAGCTGCTCTCAGCCAGCAAACGGTGGAATCAGCTGTTTTTGCCCCCCAAAACGCTGCAAGATCCATTTGTTGTCCCTTATGGGGTGTTTCCATGCTCGTCTGTCACCTCGCTGGAGGTGACACATTCCCAGGTTCTGATCCCTGATGCCCCTTTGGGATCAGTGACTCCAGAGCTGGGAGTTCTGGTGAGGTGTCACCACGGTGTGTGGCACAAAGCCTAAATTAAACCCCAAACTCCCTCTCCATGGGGCTCAGAGTCGCTGCTGTGAGGGGAACATTCCTTAAACTTCTCCTCAAAAAAAGCTGCAAAGCATCCCAAGCCTTCAAAAAAAGCCCAAAGCATCCTCCTCCTGTCCGATGCTGCAGCCCTGAGGTCTCAGCGAGTCGCTGCCCCAACCTCGGAGCTGGGATTGCAAACTCAGGGAGCTGAGGAGAGTGAAACACGTTTCTGTGTTTCCACAAACCCCCCTGGGAGCTCTGGGGCAGAGTTATCCCATGTGCTCAGAGCCGTAGGCACGAGGAAGGACGTAACAATTGGCTTATTCCCAGCTCCAAGTTCCACAGCTTGAAGGCCTAAGCCCTTCCACCTGCCCTTTTCCTCCTTCCATTCCCAAACAAACAGGCTCTGGAGGCTCCTCCAGGTCGGAGCCAGAGCCTGAATTAATAATGGGCTGAGAAAATAAAGGTAAGTTCCACAGCCTTGAAGAATTTGGATTAATCACATGGCTCCTCGTGCCGGGGTTTTTTTTGGGGAGGGCTGGCAGGAAGAAATCCTGCAGCAATTTACTGGGGGTGACAAATTCCTCCTGAAAGAGCTGCCCCTGGGAAGATGCTTCTCTTTATCTGTGGACTCTCTGCATGAGTTCTCTGGGAGCAGATTAATGTTTCCCAGGGATGGTGTCCACTGCATTTGTGTCACCCGCGCCCACATAAATATCTCTTGGTTTTTTTGGATGCTTCTTCCCTCGGCTGGGGTTGGCACAGCCGCTTCCAGAGGCAGCAGATGGGTCTTTCCAAGTGGAGGAGGAAGGTGGGACAAGGAATCTCCTGGGTGGAAAGGGAGAGCAGAAGGTGTTTGGGGCTCTGTTTGGCAAATCCCGTCCTCACGTGGCTGGTGGGAGCAAAGACCCGCAGGGATCCTGATTAATGTCACCATTCCCGTGTCCCCCAGTGCTCTTTGTCCCTCTGCACAGATTCCAGGGAGGACTGACAGCCCTGCCACGCTCCTGTGTCCCACTGGGCTGGCTGGGGACAGCCTGGTGTTGGTTCTTCTTTGTTTCCATCAGAAACCCACCCTGGATCAGCCAGAAAATGGCTGGTTCTGATGGAAATCCATAGGAATGTGGCTTGGAGGTTGATTTGCTGCAGCCAGGGGTGTGTTCCCTCTCGGAAGGTCTCGCTGCAGCTCCAGCTTCTTGTCTGAGGAGACCTCAGGAATCTTCACCCCATCACTCCAGGTTTCTTCCTCATGTTTGTTTGTCTTTCCTGGCCCCCTGGAATTTGTTGCTCGGGGATCTCTTTGCCCTTTCCATCCTCTTCTGGAGTTCATCCCATCTTCTCAGCTTCCATCCAGCGCTTCCCACCCCAGCCCCAGCCAGGGCCACCCCAGAACCTCTGGAAAGGGCTGCAGGGACATTTGGGGACAGTTTGATGGACCCAGATCCCAGGGGACCCAGCAGGGACCTCCAGGGTGACCCACCCCACCTGCCCACCCAGACATCCTTCCTGCCTCAGCAGCTTGACAGGCAGGGAAGAAGGGAAGTTAATTTATTCCTGCAGATGACTTTGAAGTAATTAATTGATCCTGTCAAAGGCAGGGGATAATTCCAGGGCCGTGTAATCCCAGCAGAAAGATACTTCTTGTCCCCTGACAAGGCAGCTTTGATAGAGCCATTTCCCTGGCACTGCTGGAGTCAGGAAAGGGACATTCCAGTTAATGATTCCCGCTAATTAGAGCTGAGCAGACACTCCCCTCCCTGCCCCAGGGTGTTCCAGCCCCTTTCCCTGTGGGAATGTGTAGGAGAGGGAGCCCTGGGGAGCTGGTGGGGACAAAACTGGGCTGGAATGAGAAGGTTCCTGGAGATGATGCCTTTAGGAGGGGGTGAGGAGGGAGTGAAACACCTCTCAGCTGTGGAATCGTGGAATGGTTTGGGTTGGAAGGGATTAAAAAGATCATGGAATTCCAACCCTTCCCTGGGAGGGTGGGGAGGGAATGGGATGGGTTTCCCAGAGAAGCTGGGGCTGCCCCAGCCCTGGAAGTCTCCAAGGCCAGTTGGAGAACAGAAGGTTTCAAGGAGACCTCAAATCCCTTCCAGGGCCTAAAGGGGCTCCAGGAGAGCAGGAGAGGGACTGGGACAAGGGATGGAGGGACAGGACACAGGGAATGGCTTCAAACTGGAAAAGTGGAGATTTGTGATGATTTTCTCTCCCTTGGCCCGTGTTTGTCCAGGGGAAAAAAACATCAGAACGTGGCAAAACGAGACTGAAACATCAACAAACTCCTCCCAAATCCCTGTTTCTCCTCCCCCTCTGTCCCGGGAGGGGGGTTTATCCGGATTTTTAGCCCACCAGAGGAAATTCCAAAGGGGTTTCACGGCCCAAACAGGGCTGGATACAAAGGCAAACCAGGAAAAAGGGAAATGAAGCAGAGATGTTGAACAGCTGCCCAGGCAGGGGAAGAAATAGTGAGTGATCCTATCATTAATTGCTGTATCATAATGCTGGGCCAGGAGGGGGCCTAATTAAAGTGCCTGAGACAAATCTCTGGCTTGGCAAATCCCGGTTTTCCAGCGGCCTGACCTTGCAACATGAATAACATTCCTTAGATGTGGATTTAGGGACTTAATCCAGCAGCTGCCAACGGCCTGGCCGACCCCTGGGGAGAACACAGGCACTGCTGAGGCACCTTCTGGAAGGGCTGCTGAGGCCAAGGAATGTTTCTGTCCAAGCAGGAGCTGCTGGAAAAGTCAGAAAACTTGGCTTGAAGCTCAGCCTTTGGTGGCAGCTCCAGATCTGTGTCCCAGGGCTCTGCTCTGCAGCCAGGCTGGGAGAGCTGGGGGGTTCAGCTGGAGGAGAAGAAAAGGTTTCAAGGAGACTTTAAACCCTTTCCAGGGTCTGAAGGGGCTCCAGGAGAGCTGGAGAGGGACTGGGGATGAAGGATGGAGGGACAGGACACAGGGAATGGCTTCAAACTGAAATTTAGGTGGGATATTGGGAAGGAATTCTTTCTTGTGAGGGTGGGGAGGGGCTGGGATGGATTTCCCAGAGAAGCTGTGGCTGCCCCATCCCTGGAATTGTCCCAGGCCAGGTTGGAGCACCCTGGGATAATGGAAGGTGTCCCTGCCTGTGACAGGGGTGGGACTGGATGAGTTTTTAGATCCCTCCCACCCCAAACCATTCCAGGATTCCACAGCTGTGCCAGTCCCTGACTGTCAGGACTCAGAGCTGACACTCTGGAGGTGCTGGAGGATCCAAAGGCTTCCTCTCCTCCCCCAATCCTGAACATTTCAGGGAAGCTGCTGGAGCCAGGAGGCCGAGCAGGGAGGGAGGTCACACCACCTGCAGCTACCAGAGGACAGGTTGAGCCTAAAGCATCACTCATGTGCTCCAGAACAGCTCTGCAAAGCTGAGCTTGGCTCGGGACAGGGATTAACGAGGAGGAAATCTCCGCTTGATCAGCGGAGCTGCTCCAGGAGAGCCCAGGGAAGGACGATCTTCCCTCAGAGCCCCCGAGAAAACGTGTCCTCAGCCCTTGGGAAGAGGGTTCAGGGCATCTCCTGGCACTTCCCAGGAAAAAGGGGGTGGGAGGTGTCTCCACCCTGTGGGTTTTGGGGATTTATGGAAGGGATTTGGTGCCCAGACTTTCAGAATCCCGGGATCGTTACGGTTGGAAAAGACCTCCAAGCACTGCCAAGGCCACCTCTAAACACCAACCCACGTCCCCAAATGCCACATCCCTGTGGCCTTTAAATCCCTCTGGGGCCTGGTGACTCCAAAACTGGCCTGGAAAACCCTCTTTCCAGGGAGAAATTTTCCCCCCTCCCAGCCCTGGCTTCATGCTCGGCCTCACAATGAGTCAGGAGCCGATTTGCTTTAATTGCCATTGACAGTTAAATTAAACCCTTTAAGGGTTGGAACCTGCCCGAATAACAAACCTTTGTGCCCTGAAGGGAAACCTCCAAGGGCGTGTCTGTGCTCCCAGCCAGGCACAGCCAGTTCCCCACTGCGGGATTTTACAATCTCACTGGCTCGGCACTAAAATAAAGAAGTGCTCAGATCCCTCTCCTTGAGATTTGTGGCAAATCCTTGAGATTTTATTTCGGGGGGGGGGAATAGATTTTTGATTAGAGGAACACTCGGTTTGGTGGGTTGTTGTGTTTTTTTTTCTCTCTCTCCCAAGCGGTGAGATAATGCTGGACCTCATTTAATTACCGAGGAGGAGCAAAGCCCTTTCCTGTCTCCACTTTGGAATTGCTCCCTCCCTCCCTCTCTCCCTCCCTCCCTGCTCCGGGCAGTGACGCTGCAGCGCTGAATCCCTGCTCTGAAGTGCAGTCGGGATCGATATTCCTGAACTCCAGAGGCTTCCGAGTGCCTCAGGGAACTTGTGTCCCGACTTTCCCTGAGGACCATCCAGCTTTTTAGGGGGTTTAAGAGGGGGAAAAATCTTCAGCAGGAGGATGTCCTGCAGCTCTGCTGCCCTTCCAAGGAAGGCAGGGTGGGAAGCCATTCCCACAGGAAGGTGCTTTGGGACAGGGACTTCGGGAGAGGGGGAGGAATTTGGGGACAAAAGTATTAGAGTGCAGAATTCCAGCATGGATTGGGTTGGAAGGGGCCTTAAATACCATCTCATCCACCTTCCACTGTCCCAGGTTGGGACTGGAAGTGTTGGATGAACTGGACTGGGCTGAGTTGGAATGAACTGGGCTGAGTTGGAATGATCTGGGCTGAGTTGGAATGATCTGGGCTGAGTTGGGATGAACTGGTTTGGGCTGGAATGGACTGAGCCGGGATGGAATGAACTGTTTTGGGCTGGACTGGCCTGGGCTGATCTGGGGGCTGCACAGAGGGTGCTCTGCCCGTGTGTCCCATCACCAGGGGGGCTCTGAGGACCCTCAGCACAAACCTGAGCACTGGAGGCTCAGAGGGCTCCGGGAAGACCTTCAGGAATTGTTCATCCATACAACATTCCCAGCCCTGCCAGAGGCCAGAGGACGAGCAAAGCAGCAGCAATTCTGCAGGGAGGCCACTGCTGGGCCCAGCTCCCCTTTGCCCCAGGCAGGGAATGTTCCCTGAGCTGATTAAACCTGGAATGTTCCCTGAGGGAACCTCCCAGAAAAACCATTTCCACCACCAGCTGTGCTGGATGGAGCAGGAAAAACAAGTGCCTGTGTCCAGGCATTTACAAGGAATCACCTGCCAGGAGGGGCTGGGGGTCACAGGGATGTTCCCCTGCAATTCTGACCCCTTGGAGGGTGGATCTTTGGGAGGGGTTTAATTTTTTGGGCAGGAGGAATTTTTGCCCGGGGGAAACTGCTGGGATGGGGAAGAGGAAGCAACAAGGGGAGGGATCCCAACACTCCCAGCAGCTCCCAGGACATCCCTGGCGTCCCATCCCCGTTTCCAGGGGCCTCCAACAGGTTTCCCATCCCCTCCTGAGCACCTGGATGAGGAGGGATGAGTTCATTTTGCTCCTTCTCCTTCCTGCCTCTCTCCCCTTGGGGCTCGGGCACACCAGGACCTCTCCTGTCCCCTCTTCCAGAGAGAGAGGTGGCCAAAGCAGGGATGGCTCAGGGGACAAACCCTCCTCCTGCTCCTGGAAATGTTCTTGGAGTGGCTGGAAAAGGCCAAGTCCTTCCTGCTGGGGCTCTGGGAGGAGCACAGAGAGCCTGGCAGTGCCCGGGGGGGTTTGGTGGCATCACCGAGGATTTTTATTATCATTCTTCATTTATTGTCGTTTTTCACTTCCTCGCTTCCCCCTGGACCCTGTTGCTGCTGCATCTTTTAGCTTGGAATTTTCCCTGGAAGCTGGATGTGGATAAGACCCTGGGGGTGTGGGGGGGGGGGGAGCAGAGATCCAGATCCATCCTGGGTGTGGTTCTTCCTGGGAATTCCACCTCTCCAGGCTCCCACTGAGTGGGAAAGGCATCCCTGGAGTTTTTCTGCGGCTCCCAGGGGCGGGGAGGGCACCCAGAAGGGGAGGCAGGGGCAGCCAGAGCTCATCCTCCGAGATCCCGTTGGGAATGTTGGCTTCCTGCTTTGGCTCCAAGATCCTGGAAGAGCTCTCTGGGATCCCGGGCATCTCTCCCTGGCAGCTCTTTGCATCCCAAAAACCCGGATCGCGGCTGAGCCTGGCGGGTGGGAAGCTGCCCGGGGAGGGGGGTGGAGGCTGCAGTGGGATTTTGGGGTCCCTGGTGCACAATCCTTTGCCCCGAGTGCCACAGGCAGGGCGGGCTGTGCCTGCCCAGGGATTCGGGAGCATCCCGGGGATTCGGGACCATCCCAGGCTGTGGGTCTGGACGGACACACACGGGAGGATCCCGGAGGGGCAGAGATGCAGCCCTGGGGATTAGAGGGGGGTGGGGTTTTTTTTGGGGGGGAGGGGGGCACAAGGCCCCAGGAGCCGCAGGTGGGGGCGGGCAGGCTCAGCCCTGCTCTCCCACGGTCTGGTTTTCCCAGGCAGCGGCTCACGAAACTTCTCCCGGCTCCAGTTGCTGCGCTCCACCTTTTATTCTAATCGATTCCGCATCGCCATAGGAACCCGCTCCAGCGGGAGTCAGGAGCGGCTCCTTCCCTGAGCGCTCCCGGGGAGAGGCGGCTGCTCCTTCCCCCGGCATGGCAAGGGATGGAGCCGGCATTCCAGGTACTATCCATCCATGCCCCATCCCCTCTGGAATGCGCCCGTGGGGAGCGGAGCCGGCACTGTGAGGAGCGGGGTGGGGGGGTGGTGGTGGGGGGGTACGAGGGACCCCCCTCACCCCTCCCGGGCTCAGGAGGTTGGGGTCCAGAATATCCAGCGTGGGTGGAGAGGGCGGGAGGGCGGGATTTGGGGTGGGAACGGCCTTTTTCGGGGCTCTGGATGCTCCCCGGGTGGTTTGGGAGCGGTGGGTTTCCCGCGGGTGTTGGGATGAGCAGGGGTGGGAAGGGTCCTGCACTTGGCTGGGCTTCCCGGGGAGGAGCAGGAATCACAGGGATTTGGGGGAAAACATCCCTGCTTAGCTGGGACAGGGCTGAACACCCCCCTTGGGCTGAAGGGTTGTCCCTTCCTCTTCCCAAAACCTGGATGGGACATCCCTGGCCCTCGTGGCGGGGAGGGGGGGGCTGATCCGAGGCGTCTCCACATCCCATCTTCCCAAACTGTTGGATCCTGCAGAGCTGCCAGGCTGGGAGAGCCCCCCTCAGGGTGTCTCCATGGCTTTGGAGAGCTGGTGGAGGAGGAGGTGGCCTTCCTGTTATCCACAGGTTCAGCAGGAAAACCAGCCAAGCTCCCACATGGGGCTTTGGGGGTCAGACCTGGAGTCCCTGTGGTGGAAGGTGCTGGAAGTGGAGATGTTGAGAGCAGGTTTTGGGGGACATCTCCCCCTACCAGAGCACCCAGGGGATCCTCCTGAGGCTCAGGATCTCCCTGGGGCATCCAGATCCACAGCTGGACATCTCCTGGAGCCCAGATCTCCTCATCCATCCGCACAGGGATGATGGAGAGGGGCTGAGGGGATCCGTGGAGGAGCCTCCTGTGGGCATCAAACGTCCACAAACGTGGGCTGTGGTACCTTGGCGAGGGCTGGCACTTTCCCAGGGAATTCCATCCCCAAAATGGGAAGCAACTTTATTCCTGCTGGGCCTGGCTGCCTGCTGAGGAAGGGCAGAGGAGAAGGTCCCTGTGGGAGCCCTGAACCAGCAACTGGACAAAGAGAGGAGCAGATTTCCAGGGAAAACACAGCGAGCTGGCTTGGGAGGCACAGGAAGGCAGGAATACAGGGATACAGCCAGTCTGTGACAGTGGAGCCCTGTTTGCTCCCAGCTCCAGGGTGTATTCCATGGAAAGGTGCCAGCCAGGAGGTCACAACGTGTGGGGCAGAACCCCCTGAGGGCACAGCCCCAACTCCAGGGGTTTGCTGAGCTCCCTCCTGGCAGAGCCCCTGCCTGAGCTCAGCCCAAGATCCAGCCTCGATCCCAGCAGGATTCCTGGGCTGGATCCAGCAGCAACGTTGACTGAAAAAGGCAAGGAATTCCTGCAAGGAATCTGGGAGCTCCTGTGGGAGCACCAGGGAGGCACAGAGAGACCTCCATCCCACCTGGGACAGACAGAGCTCCTGGGACAGACAGACCTGCTTGGACAGACAGACCCACCCTGGACAGACAGACCCACCCTGGACAGACAGACCCTGTGCTCTGGAGGTGAAGGGGAGGAGGGAGGGAGCTGCACCTGCCAGCAAAGCCTTTTCCCATCTCCCAGGAGCTCAGGCCCTAAAAATCAGGAATAGAGGAGAAGGCTCCAGGGAGAACTTCAAGGGGCTTATAAGAAAGGTGGGATAACGGTTTGGGGCCAAAACAGGGGAGATTCAGGCTGGAGATCAGGAGGGAATTTTTGGTGAGGGGGGTGGGGAGGGGCTGGGATGGATTTCCCAGAGAAGCTGTGGCTGCCCCTGGACACTTCCATCCCAGGAGGGATTCCTTCCCAATATCCCATTGAAATTTCAGTTTGAAGCTATTCCCTGTGTCCTGTCCCTCCATCCCTTGTCCCAGGTCCCTCTCCAGCTCTCCTGGAGCCGCTTCAGACCCTGGAAGGGGTTTGAGGTCTCCTTGGAACCTTCTCCAACGTGGCCTTGGACACTTCCAGGGCTGGGGCAG
>JAWWLV010000405.1:0-13037 GCA_035041135.1 Platyrinchus mystaceus | reverse complement strand
GCCCCTTTAGGCCCTGCAAGGGGCTCTCAGGTCTCCCTGGATCCTTCTCTTCTCCAGGTGAACATTCCCAGCTCTCCCAGCCTGGCTCCATTAGTTTTGCCCCTCTAGAGGATAACCCTGAATTCCTGAATGGATGGATAATGCAGGGAATTCTCCACCTCTCCGTGTTCTCCCCATGCTGCTCTTGAAATCCACACTTTTATGCCCTAATGAGCATTGGAAACGTGGATGGGATGCCTTCCTTGAGATCCTGCTGGTTTGGAGAAGGTCCTGTTGCTCAGGGTGTGGGTTGTTGATGTGCCAGGGAAAGTTCTTACCGTGGGATCCAGCAGGAATCTCAGGAGGGGGGGGAGGATGATCCCCCATCATCTGTCAAACACAAACAGCTTCAATCACATCAGGCCTTGCAGGGAACGATGAGATTCATCATCATCACACTGAATTTGTGAGGTTCAAATTCAGGCAAACTCCTAAAAAATCCCTGGGGTGGAAGGAGGTGAATTTATCAAAGCATTTTGTTTGGAAGGCCTGGAAAATCCCAAGTCAAAGCTCCTACTTTTAGTAAAGAGGCAACAGAACCAGTCCAAGGAAAAAATCCCAGGAGGAAGGAGTGTCCAAGGCCAGGTTGGACGGGGCTTGGAGCAACCTGGGCTGGTGGAAGGTGTCCCTGCCCATGCAAGGAGGTGGAATGAGATGAGTTTTAGGGTCCCTTCCTACCCAAACCATTCCAGCATCCCATGATTTGTGAATATATTCTTTATAATACTCACAACTCATAAATTTCCTGCTCTACAAGCACCGTGTGGGGGAGAAAACGGGCTTTTTCAAGCTGAAAATCATCAAAATCCAACTTGCAAATGAACATTTTTTTAACAGGATATTTCATTTACACTTTGCCTTCCCACCTTTTCTTCACGGGGGGAAAAAATGAGAGCAGGTAGATTTGAAACATCTCCTCGGTCTGCAAGCTGGAATGCAAGGAATATGTGCCTAAAATTCCATGGTTTGGGATAGGAATTAACATTCATTCAGGCCTAAAAGCCTCATAGGTGGCCATAATCTTTTATCAGTGGATAAACAGGAATAAATAAGTGTCTTTCTTAAAGGTTCCACTGGCAAGTTTTTAAGTGGAATTCACACAAGTCTTTCCATGCTGGGAACCTCTCGGGAACCTCCCACAGCTGATCCCTCATCCCAGGAATTAACAGAGCCAGAGCTGCTTATTCCACGATTTCCTTCCCTGTTAAAGAACCCAAAGCTATTTCCCATCATCATCATCATCATCATCCTGCTTTTTAAAGGGATTGTCCTGCTCAACTTTTCCTTTAGGAAAATAAAAGGCTGAATTAGGTGTGGCTGCAACCTGGACCCAACCGAGGGGGATTTGATGCAGCAATTCCAGCTCTTGCTCCTCATCCAGGGCCTCTGGCTAAGCAGGATCCTGGAGGAACTTCCAGCTGGGAAGTGGAATTCTCCCAGTTAAATCAGAGAGCCCATCAGGAATGGTTAAATGGATGCTGAGGGAAAAGGGCCTGGGAGCATTTCTATTTAAAGAGCAGAGGGAAGGAGATCCAGGAGATGTTGGCAGGAGGTGACAGGGGGAAAAGCAAGGGGGGGAAAAATAATCCAACCCGGGGCTGTGGGCACTGGGAGGGCTGGAAATCCGCAGTGAATCCCGGCTGTGCAGGCGCAGAGCTGCTCCCACCAGAGCTATTCCTGGCCCTGGGAAGGAATCCTCTAGAGGGAGGCACAAAATTGGTTAAAGGAGGGGTTTTTTTTCCTCCTCTCAGCCCGATTGCATCAAGAGACCAAGGGAACACGAGCCATTCCACGAAGGAAAATAGGAATTAAAGAGCTTGGTGTGGTTAAAGGAGGAATTTTGGGAGGGGGAAGGAGGAAACGAGGGTTTACACGGAGAGGGAAAAGCACAGAAAAGGCAGAGAGGGGGGAGCTGCTCCCCTGGGAGAGACATTTCCACCTGTCAGAGGGATTTTGGGAAAGCCAGGAGGGCTTTAGGGATGAGAGGGAGAGGGAGAGCAGCCAAAGGGGCCGAGGGAGAAGGGGGTCACCCCACAAGGTCACGGAGCCGTCGGAATCAGCACTTCCCAGTTCCTGCCCAGCCACCAGATACAGAAATACTGTAAATATTTAATTACATCCGTGGCATCAGTTTGTGCAGGGCAGGAGTGAAATCCTGGGAAAGGGGGAGGTTATTTTAGGCCCTTTCAGAAGGAAATCCCAGGGGGAAATTGCTTTACCCCCTCCCCCAAATCACGACCAAATTCGTGATATCCAGAATTTATTATCCACAGTTTGACAGGACACTTTAAACATTTTATTACAGCAGTGATTTCCCACTCTGTAGCTGGTTATGGATGTGATAGTCCCACAAAAATCAAGGGAAAGGCACATGTGAAAATGGGATTTCTGTTCCAGGATCTTTCTGGTTTGTTTTTGAAAGCAAAAATTACCTTAATTGGGAGGAAAAGTGTAAAATGGGGTGGGAAAGGCAAACCAGAACAGGATGTCTTTTCCCAGGGAAAAAGAGGAAAAGGGAAAGAGAGGAAAGGGGGGAAAAAGAAAAAATTCTCAAGATTTTACCTTTTTTTGCCCTCCAAACATCAAACATATAATAAAAAAAAAAAAAAAACACACAAAAAAACAAACCAAAAAACAACCAAACAGATGCTTTGATATGAAACTTTTGCCAAAACATTTCTGCCCATTCCACTTTTGTCCCTAAACTAAATCAGTGGGAGCTCAATCCCAATCCAGATCATTGAGAACCTGATCCCAGTTCAAATCAGTGAGTTGATACCAAACAAAAATCAGTGAGAACTTGACCCCAAATTAAATCACAGATAAACTTAGTCCTGAACCAAATCAGTGAGAATTGGATCCTAAACCGAATCAGTGACAACTTAGTCCCAATCCAAATCTGAGAGAACTTGATCCCAAATTAAATCAGTGATAATTTGATCCCAAATTAAATCAGTGACAACTCTATCCCAATCCAGATCAGTGAGCCCTCAATCCCAAGAGGTTCCTTCCCCAGCAAAGCTCTTTGTGGCTCCACCCCAGACAAATGATTGGAGTTTTTACTGCATTCCCCTCCAACTAAATTCCCTGCTTTTGAGGGGTTTGGCTCTGACCAACCTCCCAGCTCAGTTTGAGCCCAGCCAGAACGTGGCTCATCCCTTTAAACCAGTCCCACTGGAGATGGATCGGGTCTGACACCGCCGTCACGTGGCGGCTGCAGCAGGAGCACAGCAGAATTCCCAGGGGCTGGAGAGAGCTGGTGCAGGGCTCAGGGAATGGGAAAGCAGAAGGAACAGGCTGATGTGGAGGTTTGATGCTGGGAATGTCCTGTTCCCTGGGCGTGTGGAGAGCAGGGAGCTCAGGGAATGGACAGTGGGAGCCCTGAGAGCCCCTAAAGGGGCTCCAGGAGAGCTGGAGAGGGACTGGGGACAAGGGATGGAGGGACAGGACACAGGGAATGGCTTCCCACTGCCAGAGGGCAGGGAGAGATGGGAGATTGGGAAGGAATTCTTGGCTGGGAGGGTGGGGAGGCCCTGGAATAGAATTCCCAGAGAAGCTGTGGCTGCCCCTGGATCCCTGGAAGTGCCCAAGGCCAGGCTGGAGCACCCTGGGCTGGTGGAAGGTGTCCCTGCCCGTGGCAGGGATGTTCTTTCAGGTCCCTCCCAACCCCAGCCATCCCAGGATCCCATGCTGTGTGAAACACATCCCATATTTAATCACTATTAGCACGAGGGTTTATCCCCACACACATTCCGTGTACCCACACAAATAAACCACGTTTGTTTGGAAACAAATAAAGTCGATTCCCAGACCTTGTGCCTCTCAGGGTAATTATATCAGCACACACTCACTGCTCCACTTCCTGAAATCACTGCGAGGCTTAAACGAACCCATAATTGTGCCTAAACCAGCTCCACATTTGACAAACATATGCCTGACATTTTCCAAGTGCGAGTAAAGAGTGTGTTCAAAGGAGCCCCTCGGAGATCTCGGCTCTAAATGAGGAAATCCGAGCTAACAGGAACACGGAGATGCCACTGAGGCCCAGGGAAGGCTCTCAGTTCCCCACGATCTGCCTGCACTTGAGGTTCCCTGCAGCTCCCCCGGTGTCACCGAGGGGTTTGTGCCGATGAACACGAGGATTTGTCGGGAAACAACCGATGTTTGGGGGTTCTTCGTTTTTCTGGGACACGGGGAGTTCACAGGCAGGCAGGAACTGCCCCCCCCCACAGGGGGATCTCCTCCCTAATCCTGGGAATTGTACAAACTGCGCTCCTGGAGAGCCTGCTTTGGCCAAAAATGAAGGGGAAAAGGGGAAGAATGGAATAAAGATTCCAGAACTGTGACAGCAGAGGGGACACAGCCAGTCAGTACCTGGCAGGGCTGCCAAAGCCAAGCTTGTCCTGAAGGACACGCTGGTCCCACACTCCCAAAGGATGCTGTGGCCCTGCAGGTGTCCTGGGCATCTTCTCTCCTCAAAAATATCTGGCTTAAGACATTCCTGGAGTTTGGAACCCTCCAGTCACCTCGTGGTGGGAAAAAGCTGGATAAAACCTCCTCTGTTGAAAGGGAGCTTTGGGAGCAACCGTGGGAAGTCAAAACCCGGGTCGTGGGATGGTTTGGGTTGGAGGTCATCCCATCCCATCCCAGCCCCTGCCATGGGCAGGACACCTTCCACCAGCCCAGGGTGCTCCAGCCTGGCCCTGGACACTTCCAGGGATCCAGGGGCAGCCACAGCTTCTCTGGGAATTCTATTCCAGGGCCTCCCCAACCTCCCAGCCAAGAATTCCCTCCCAATATCCCATCTCTCCCTGCCCTCTGGCAGTGGGAAGCCATTCCCTGTGTCCTGTCCCTCCATCCCTTGTCCCCTCCAGCTCTCCTGGAGCCCCTTTAGGCCCTGGAAGGGGCTCCAAGGTCTCTAAACCTTGACACAGTCCTGGACAACCTGTCCCTGCTTCAGCAGAGGTGTTGGAATAGTTGATCCCAAGTTGATCCCAAGTTGATCCAACCCCTTCCAACCAAAATGTTGCTGCCACGAGTCCTGTCACTGAGTTCTGTGCAATTCCCAAACACCTGGGAGTCTCTGGAAAACACAAGCAGCCCATGGAACCCACACAGAGCTGAAGGGAAAGTCAGGCAGCTCCAAGGAAAGACTTAAAAAGAGGGGATGAGGATTTTTTTTTTTCCCAGGTTGGGAATTTTCTTGTCAAAGCCATCAGCAGCTCCACATTGTTTAAAAGGAAAAGGCTGTTCCTGCCTGCTGAGCTCTTCCTCTGGATGCTGAGGGCTCCTCTCCTGGGGGTGCCCACACTCAGGATCCGAGAGCAAAACTCACTGTGCAAAGGAAATTGCTTTACTACAGGTGGCTCCAAATTATCTGCTGTCTATTTATGTTCATTAACTCAAATACCTGGGGAGAGGGATGGTGCTTGAGACTTCAGATCCTTGCCTTTTCCAGCCAGGCTTTCCTGAGCTCTGCCAGCTCCCCCTTCTACGGGGGATCCACAGGCAAAGAAATAGAAAAGAAACACTAAAAAAATAAATGAGATAAAGAGGGTTTCTTTTCCCTCCTGCTTTTTAGGCATCACAGAGAATACTGCTGAAGAAAATGACATTACAAACCCGCTCTCCCTGCTCTGCTCCATGCAGGAACAGCAGCTTTCCGAGCAATGTCCAGAGAAACCATCGCTCATGGAGAAATGGGAGCTGGGAATAACAAAAACCGGGAAGAAAACGATTTTAGAAGGGACAAAACCATCCCAAAGTTTCCTCCTCACCCGCTTTCAGTCCCTCCCCAACCCCCCAGCTGCAAGGGCTGCCTCTCACCCAGTCGCAGGTTGTTAAACAGGCAGAGAATTGGCTTTGGCCCCGTGTGGGTATCAGAACATCAGAGGGGAAATTAGGGAAATAATCCCGTTTTATTCAGCAGCCCAATTTTAACGCTCGAAGGGAACTCCCGCCTCCCAGTCCCACCAGTTCTCCCAGAATCTCCGCCCCGGGAACCTGCTGGGCGAGGTGTTGAGTGACACCAGCCCTTCCCAATGCCGGGCTGGCTCGGGACTGGATCCTCGGCATTCCTGGGCAGCTGCTCCCGAGGGCGTTCCCGGGGATTCGAGGAGCTTCCCCGGGAGTTCCATCCAGCCCGGTGACCCCTTTTGGGGACACACAGCTCAGTGCTCCCCATAAACCCTTCCAGCACTCTGCTCCCCTTTTCTGCTCCCCTCTCAGTGCTGTGGATCCTCGCTCCTGGCATTCCCGACATTTTTTTTTGCCTCTGTCTCCCCAGAAAGGAGCATCAGGGGCATAGAAAACTTGGTAAAAGACAATTCTAAATAATATAACGTGGGGATTTTCTAACAAAACGTTAAATAACGGAGATCACGGGGCACTGACACAAAGCAATTTCAACCCAAACACCTCAGGAACAGATTTATATAAAATAACGTTAAAGACAGCCAGAAACACCTTTCTTTCACGTGAATTCCACAGAATATAAACCCTTCCTGGTCCCAGCCTGTGTGCACTATGATTTTACCTTATTATTTAATCCCACTGCTTAAAATCAAGTTGAACTAAGCCGAGCTCCCTGCCCACAAACAGCAAAATCCGACCTGCTCCGGGCTGGCCGTTTACTGACTGCACCAAAGATTAACAGAGAGATCCAGAGATGCAGGATTCCAGAGCCAGGAACACACCATAAGACCCTGGAAAGTGCAGTGGATGCGGCCAGAAAAGCGTCGCTGCTGCCAAAGCGCCGCCCTGACACATTGTTTTGTCGGGCAACAAGTTAAAAGCACTTGAACAGGGGCTGGTGTTGAGCAGAGCCACAGCAGCCACAGCACAGCCTGGGCTGCTGCTGCCCTGGGAATGTTTGGATTTGGCCATCAGGCACTGGTTTGGGGGCACCTGGAAGCAGGGATAAAAGGAGGTGAGGAATGCTGGGGCAATTCAGGTGAGGGGATGTGCAAGGAATGGTTTGGGTCGGGAGGGACCTTAGAGATGATATAATTCACACCTTCCACTAGCCCAGGTTGCTCCAACCTGACCTTGGACACTTCCAGGGATCCAGGGGCAGCCACAGCTTCTCTGGGAATTCTATTCCAGGGCCTCCCCACCCTCCCAGCCAAGAATTCCTTCCCAATATCCCATCCATCCCTGCCCTCTGGCAGTACGAAGCCACTCCCTGTGTCCTGTCCCTCCAGGCCCTTGTCCAAAATCCTTGTCCCTCTCTCCATATCCAAGTCCTCCCTCACTCCTGTAGCCACCAGACATGGAACATTCTGGAATTACACCTTTGGAACACCTGCACAACTCCTGCTTTTGCCAGCCAGAAGCTCCAAACCCACCTGGGAGGGGACACACCACGCCGTGACCACAAGGATCAGCAATCCCTGATTATTTCCAGGAGATTTATTTAATTCCATCTGAATTAAAAGACACCGGATGTTCAACACCCCAGACCTTCATGTTAAGCAGGAAAACCAAGTCAGAGAGAAACTAAAGGATTATTAAACTCTATTTATTAACCTACTTTGGAGACTGTGAGGACCCAATTGTTGAGGAAAAGCACTCTGGGATGAGCTGAGCTCGTTTTTAAACCTGCTGAAACAGTGGGTTTCATTTTAGAACTCTTTTTGTTTAATTGACTTGAAAAATTATTTACATTTTTTAAAATAATCAGTTTTTCACCCTGCTTTCCTCTAGTAAAGTTAACCCCATAGTAGGATTGGTGTAGGACTTTTTGCCTGAATTTCAGTGTGTGAGAATCCACTGCAGCCAACAAGAGCTGGAATTTGCACTTTTGAGTGCTAAAAAAGTGAGGTTTGATGACACATCAGTGAGAGAAAATAATAGTTTGGGGTATTTCACAAGCCCCCAGTTTCCAGTAAAAGAATTAAACTAGAAATGTATATTAAAAGGAAGTAGAATATTCCTTATCCCTTCTCCCCCCAGATTTTTCAAGAGCTCTTCACTCATTTTAGATCAAGTCTAAAATGCTCCATTCAACATGATTGGAAATAAATACCAATAGATGAAAATTGAGACCTAAAATTAAGGAATATCAAACAATTATCAGAGAGGCTGAAAAGTCCTATTTATTATAGGACTGAATGAAATGACTCCTGAAATAAAACCTCTTGGAACGAGGTGTGCAAATAAAAGGTGTTTGTGTTGGAGGGATTTATCCAGGTAACTTCAGTCCCTTCACACCCTGCTCACTGCTATTTACAGGGAACACAAACCCACCTGCAACTCCAAGGTTCTCCCAGGAGGAACTGAGGGGATCCTGGGACAGGAGATGTGTCTGGTGTGGAGCTGGAAGTGGCAGGAGGGATCCTGGCACAGGAGCTGTGTCTGGTGTGGAGCTGGAAGTGGCAGGAGGGATCCTGGCACAGGAGCTGTGCCCATGCCTGGTGTGGAAGTGGCAGGAGGGATCCTGGCACAGGAGCTGTGCCTGTGTCAGGTGTGGAGCTGGAAGTGGCAGGAGGAACCTCGGCCGTTCCTCCCACCCTTCCCCTGACGCTCCTCTGGCCACCGGGGACTTTTTTAGCCCTGGCAGAGGCTCCCAGAGCAGCTGCAGCCGTAATTACCCCAGGAACTATCCCATGAATCACATTCCTCTGGAAATCCCTGCCCAAGAACTGTCCTCACTTTCATCTCCTGCACTCCAACTGTCCCACTTGGAAGCTCCCGCATCCGGTGCCGCACGCGCCGGACACGGAGCGATTCCCGCTGCCCCGGGGGCTCCCAGAGCTCTGATCCCTCCTGCTGCCAAACCTGCAAAGGGCAAAACCCACAAGGACATCTCTTGTTCGGGTTTCCCTGGAAAAGAGCAGAAATGGGTGAAGATTCCCAGAAGTAAAACCTGCCATGGTGTTCTGGTGGCTCTAAGCTGCTCGGAGGAAGTGCTGCAAAAACCACCCCAACACCTCTGGATTCGTCCCAGCATGCTCAGAATTCCCAAATTTCTGTTTGAACTCATCTTCCAAGTGTCTCTTGTCCTCTTCAGGAGCAGCTCAGCCAGCCCTGCAAGCTCCCTTCAATAAACTCCACTTTCTGCACTTGAATTCTGACACCATCCCATTTTCCACCTCGGTTACAAAATACCCCAACGCACGTTTTGAGCTTTCCCTTTGTCTGAAACTCTCTGACTTTGTCCTAAAAACTGAAGTTTTCCATTCCTCCCTCCGATCCTGGGGTTTATTCAGCTGAGGTTATCCCCTTTTTTAAGGAATTTTATCACAGGGGTTTTGCAAGGATCCCTGAAGTTCTCTTCCTCCTTCCGTGTTGACACACTCGCAGATTTACGACAGGCTTAAAAAACCCCCCAAAAACCTGATTTTCTACCCTCTCACAGGTCTGACAAGTTCTTTTATTTTGATTCCCTACAAACCAGTCAGTAAAGCTGCATCAGCTGCTCATTTCTCTTCCAAGTTGAGCTGGTTTTTTCCTTCTCTTTTATGTTTTACACACATTTTTCCCCAAATTATCCTGAAGATTTATCCAGCAATTGAGCTAAGCCCTAAATATTTTTTTTGTCTTTAATGAGATTTTATCAAAGTTTTTAAGTTGATCACAGCCAGGACAAGCAGTAAAAAAAATGCTGAATACTGTTACAAAACAAGTAATATTCAAACTTCATCAAGTCTTGGTAGGAAATATAAAATATATTTAACAAAGGGTGAAAAAAATGGGGAATAACACCTTATACTCCACTCTGGGTGGTTTTTGAGACATCCCAAAATTATTTCTCTCTTTTTCTCCCCATTTTCTACCTCCAAGCAGCCCCTTCCCCTTGCACACGTTGCTTTAAACCCCCTTTCTTCATTTCTTGTCTGAGTTTCCCACCTGAAATGCTGCTGAAAACAGATTTTAAGGGTCTCAAAGCACGAGCTGGTGGTGTAAAAGAACTGGATCATTTCCCAGTGCTCGTTTTTGTCCCTCTGCCCCAGAATTCCTGGATCCCAGTGATCAATACTGGTCTAATTCTCCTCACTGAGCATCTTCCAGCTCTGCTGAAGGGGGAGGGTTTAAGAAGGGAGTTTTCCCTTAATTCCCAGATTTGCATCCAGAGCAGGGAAGGAGGAAGATGCTGCCCCAAACATGAAGGAATGTATTGTGTGGAGGCAGCAGGGACAAACAGGACCCCACTGAGCCACAAAGGGGTATTATCAGGCACAAAAAAACAACCAGCAAATGCTCAGCAATCCAGGGATTTTCCAGTCACAGAATCCAGGAGGATTCTCCCATCCACACGGGATGAGTATCTTAATGTACAAGGAGCCTCCAGATGGAACCAGGTCAATGTGGGGCTGCAGGAGTCAAAAACAAACAAGGGAAAAAGCCTCAAAAGATCCCTGTCAGCAACAACAAAAACAAACCCCAAACAATTCCTGGGCAAAACAAACAAGAAATAAAAACAACAAACTTCCTGTTTAAAAACCATGGAAAAAAAAAAAAACCAACCAAACAATTCCTGTCAAAAAACAAACAGGAGAAAAAAAAAATCCCAAAAGCAAGTGAATGATGCACAGCAAAATATAAACTGGGGATGGAATCAACTGATTGCCCAAAGTGTTGTTATTTAAGTAGTTTTTAAAGCTGGATCAGGAAAGACCTGAGAGATGAAAATACAGCAGCACATGAAAACCCACCCCAGGCTCAGCCAGGCCTCAAGAGTTCCTCTAAAGAGTGTTTTAATATTTAATTTAATATTAAACCAACTTCCTTTTTGTGTAATTAACAACAAATTACTGTGAGCAAGGAAGAAACTGGAGGAATATGTGAACTGTGTCCAAAAATCCAACAGGAACTGATTACTCACAACGTTCTTTTCTTTGTGCTCCAGCTTTAAAACCCAGAGTGCACAGAGAGAGAAATGGAGAATGTTTTAATCTTCCAGGGATGCCACAGAGCAGCTCCCACCACTGTAAGCAGGGCTCAGACAGCTTTTCCTGCTCCACTCCTTCAAGGATTCCAGGAAAGGATTCCACACCCACTGTGTCAGCACAAGGGGAACAAAACCACAACCTTAAATTCAAGTGACACAATCACATTTGGTTTTAAAGCTGTTTGACTTTCTTTTTTATATCCTAAAGGTGTGATCAGCCCAGTGACCAGAGGTTTCTCTGTTGCTGTTTAAGAAAAGCTGTACTCTGCAAAAATGTTATTTCAAATTTATTTACAGTTTGATAGGATGCTCAGACATTCATCCTGCAAAACATTTCCACTTATTTTTAGCTCCCAGACTCCCCAGCAACGGGCATGTGAAAAGGGCAGGGGAACAACCAACCACTTTATGACTTAATTTTGACTTTGAACTCGGAAGAAATTCACCCCAACAGTTCGTAGGGGGCCATTTTATACAACTTTTAATAATTAGAACGTTGTTCTCTTCCAAGAAAAAAGAAAAGCATGTTTGTACTCTCAGAAACTCCTTGTTTGAGCATATCCTTACAAACAGTTTGTTTCCATAATAAAAAAGTTCTTTTCCAAAGGTCTTCCACGAAAACAAATTCCAGCCCAAACCTTCCTGAAGCCTCAGCCCAGGGGCCACCTTTGGTCACACCTGGAAAGGAGAATTTAAAACAGAGCTAAAATAAAATCCACCCTCATCCTCAGGTCCCAAATGCTTTGTAAAGGTTTAGGGTATTAACTGTATGCAGTAACTTCCCCCCTGTTGGAATCAGAGCCACAGAGCAATGAATATCTTGTCTGTGGCACACCCAAAACCAAAATCTGATGGTTCCAACAGCTAAATCATAATAAGGCCCCAAACCATCTCCAAAATATCACCCTGCTGCAGAACACCAGTGGGACTGTACTGTAAGCTGTAATTTTTACCTGGAGCTGGATGCAGCTGGACCTTTTCCTTTCACTCTCCCAAGAGAATTCCTACTTAGTTGTCACCCACATTCATGGCAGTTTATCCACAGACACGGATGAAGCTTCATCTCTGTCCTGCACTGCAAAATATTTTGATGAGAGTTTTCCAGCAATTCTCATCTTTCATACCGAGTGTCAAATCTTTCCAGCAGCTCTCAGGGATTTTTACAGCCCTGTCTTTCTGAGCCACGGGAGGTGGAGCTGAGCAAGTCCCCCCAAACTCCAGGGACTGCCCAAAGGGACAAGCAGGAATCTCAGCAAGGAATGAAGCCCAGTTTACCTGCGTTCTGCTCCACCTGATGGAAGCGGTGCCCTGGGTTTGATGAAACCAGCCACAAGTCCATGGAGAGGAGCAGGTGTGGAGCCTGACACAGAGAGCCCTGCCAGGGCACGGCACCTCATCCCTGCAGCTGCCTGGGAAAGGAAACAGGATCATGGAACAGTTTGCATTGGAAGGGACCTTAAAGATGATCCCATCCCACCTCTGCCATGGGTAGGGATACTTCTACTAGCCCAGGTTGCTCCAAGCCCCATCCAACCTGGCCTTGGACATTTCCAGGGATCCAGGGCCAGCCACAGCTTCTCTGGGCAACCTGTGCCAGGGCCTCCCCACCCTCACAGGGAAGGATTCCTATCCAATATCCCAACTAAACCCTGCCCTATTTCAGTCTGAATCCATTCCCCCCTGCCCTGTCACTCCAGGCTCTTGTAAAAAACTCCCTCTCGGTCTTTCTCGTCCCTTCCCTTCAGGAGCAGAAGGATTCCCGTCCTTGGCGACGCAGGCCCTGCCCCTTCTCCATCCCACAGCTGGACACCACACGAGCCCCTGCGAGGCTCCCGCCGCCCCTCGGCGCACCCACAACACCCCCCGGGAGGAGAACCGACCGTCCGGCATTCCCGGGCAGCGCCAGCGCCTCCCGCCCCGATCCCTCGGGAGCCGCTCCAGCGGCACCAGCCGCGGGTTCCCCTCTGAGGGCGGCCGGGGCTGCGGGGACCCCACCGAGGGCGGCCCGGGCAGCGGGGACCCCACCGAGGGCGGCCCGGGCAGCGGGGACCCCTCTGAGGGCGGCCCGGGCAGCGGGGACCCCTCTGAGGGCGGTCCCGGCCCCGCC
>JAWWLV010000404.1:0-13130 GCA_035041135.1 Platyrinchus mystaceus | reverse complement strand
AAGTGTCCAAGGCCAGGCTGGAGCAACCTGGGCTGGTGGAAGGTGTCCCTGCCCATGGCAGGGGGTGGCACTGGATGATATTTACGGTCTCTTCCAACCCAAACCATTCCAGAATTCCATGATTCTCCAATCCCAGGGTCTGGTTTTTCCCAGGCTGCCTTATCTCACACATCCAACTGC
The DNA here is from genome assembly GCA_035041135.1 of Platyrinchus mystaceus. Classification (NCBI taxonomy): domain Eukaryota; kingdom Metazoa; phylum Chordata; class Aves; order Passeriformes; family Tyrannidae; genus Platyrinchus; species Platyrinchus mystaceus. Next base: position 12,950 of record JAWWLV010000404.1, on the reverse strand, counting down.
CCAGCTGTTCAGCAGAGCTCAGGATGCCCAAATTCTGCTGCTTTCCCTCCTCCATCCAAGCTCCCTGTTTCTCCTCCAGTTTTCCCAACCCAGCTGGTTGCACTGGGAATGGTCCTTGGCAGGTTGTGTGGAGAGGAAGAGGCAAAGGTTGCTCCTTTCTGGTGTCACACAGTGTGGCACTGACTTGGTGGGTGATGGAGAATCTCCCCCTGAAAACAGCCCATCACATCCCAAGTAAAGAGATTTCAGGATCCAGAAAACCCAGCTGGCCAGGAAAACATGGAAATAGGAACAGCTGGGCTGCAGGACCCAATTCCCACCCGGCATCAGTTCAAGGACCCCCAAAATGCACCATAAAAAAACCCTTTTGCCCCTTTCTTGTCTCTGTCCAAGGGGCAGGGGGGGCACCTGGACCTTCATTCCCAGGAGTATCTGTCCCCACAAAGACAATGACCCTGAAAAGTCACCTGAAGGGCTTTTTTTCCAGGGATTTTAGGCTTTCTATGTGCCCTTGCCCTTCTGTTGGGGGGTAGAATTTCTCCCTGTAGCTGCTGTAGCTTCTTCCGGTCAGAACCACCAAATATGTGGCACAAAAAATTCCCAGGAGATAATCTGCTGTATCCACTGGGGATTTTCACTTCCAGTTTCCATATCTAATCCTCCCTGGGATGGTGTTTCAGATCCAAAGGGTTTGGCTTTGGTCACATCTCAGAGGGCAGAAGAGATGCCTCAGTTCCCTTGGTATGAACAGAACAAGTGCCCAGCTCAGCTCAGCCTGACCTTCTCCAAGGACCTGTGAGATGTCAGCAATTAAATATATAAATATAAATATATGTTTTATAGCTGAAACACTGATGTATCACAGCAGTGGAAATGCTGGGAAGGAAGGAATGGCAGGAAAAAGGAAGGAAGAAAAACTCATTTTAAACTCCACTGTCACTTCTTGCCTTGGGGTTCCTCAAGCAGGAGTTTGATCTGGATCAAAAAGATTTCTAAAGAAATCAGGGCCAAATCAATCAAGTGGTGACCACCCACCCCAGCTGATACTGTTTGGAAATTGGAATAAGAGATCAAATGAAGTGAAAAATATTAAAGGAGGGTGAAGAGCATCCACACAATGGATTGCACTGGATCGGGGATTGGATTTCCACAGTGTGGATTTTCCCCTTCTTTAATATTAAGGAGCTGATTTTATCCCGTGATCATGGATGTTCTTCACCTCCAACCTTCCAAACTGGAGCAAAAAAGTCAACACTTGCCCTGGTCGTGACCCTGAGCACTGGGGAGCTGAGAGGGGCTGGGGGGCTTCTGGACCCCTCAACCCAAAGGAAAAGCATCCTTGAGGGCAGGACAAAGCCCTCAATTAATCACATCTCCCAGGGACCAGGAGGGCTGTTGAAAGAGCTCTGGCAGAACTGAGATAAGGTGCCCTGGCTGCTTCCTCCCCTCCCTCCCTCCCTCCCTGCCCCCGAGCTCATCCGAGCGCTCACATTTTCCATCTACGAGCTGAGAGGGGGGAAAAAATGACACAGTGAAGGAGCTGCACCTTGCCCACACCTGGGAAAAACAAACAGGGCCTGGAGATAAGGGAGAGTGGGAGGCCAGGGAGATAAGGGAAAGGATCAAACACTCTTCCCTGCTCTTTTCCTCCTCTCCGGTTCCTGCCGGGAGCAACAGGATCACAACGCTCTGCCCTCCAGCCCGGGCTCCCCGAGCAGGTGACAGGCAGAGGTTTCACAATGGATCTCTGTTATTCCTGCCTGAAAATCGAGGTTTTCCGTGTTTTCCAAAGGTACCAGCCCTGACAGACTGAACTCACACGTTCTTGTTCAGTGCTGAGGCTGAAGAGTCCCGGGTTTGTCAGGAGAGGCCCAGGAGACGCCACAGGAATTGTGAGCATTAAGTGTCCAAGGCCAGGTTGGACGGGGCTTGGAGCAACCTGGGCTAGTGGAAGGTGTCCCTGCCCGTGGCAGGGGGTGGAATGAGATGATCTTTAAGTCCCTTCCATCCCAAACCATTCAATGATTCAGTGACCTCGGACTCCACTCCCTGTTTTGAGGCTCAGTGCGGTCGCCAAATGTTTAAGGCTCTTGGGATACCTTGGGATGCCTAAAAGGTTGACCCAGAGCAGGCAAAGGAGAGATGGGACCTCTGGGGAGCAGGGAGACCTCCTGGAGCAGCAGCTACAGCCCTGTGGCTCCCAAGAGAACACCCCCAAATCCTGATGCAGGAGCAGCTGAATTGGGCCCTGCGCGTCCCATCCGAGAGCGACGGAGCCTCTCGGAGTTGGGGGCGTCCTAAATATTCATTTTGGCTCCGGGAAACTCCTTTGCCTGCTCCAAATTCCTGTTGTTTTGCTACGGTTTGGGTTCTCCCTTAGAAAAACTGCCCCACTTTGTGTCATGGTTAAAGTGTCCACTGGGACAGGAAAAGAGAGTTCAGCTCGTTCAAGAGCCGGAGAGGCCGAGCACGTCCTGGGGTAAAAATCCTCTGCTGGAGACCCTTCCTTGTGCCTTCAAAGAAGCAGAAGGTGACACCAGCACAGTGTCCTGATGATTTAAGGTACAGATAAGGGAGCTTGGGGTTGTTTCTGTGTAATTTTCTTCCTGTCTCCAGCCCCTCCTTCAAAACGTTTAATTTTAGAAATGTTTAAATAATTTTTTTTTTCCCATAGACTTGCTTTTCTTTTTTTTTTTTTCTTCCATTTATTGTTTTCTGAGTCTTTTCTGGCAGCCCTAAAACGGTGGGAGAGCAAAAAAACGAACCTTGGGAAAGCAGGAGGACCTTGGGTGGAGAGTGGGAGGTGTGAAAAGCTGCAAGGTCGTCGTGTGAAGGGTTTTGTTGGTCCTGGGTAACTCTGATCTGCTCCTGAGCTCTCACCCAGCTGTTGGAGCAGTTTTCCTGCATGGATAATTAACCAGCAGGGACTTCTTAAGTCTTGATCTCTAGAGGGGAAGACAACAACAAAAGAAAAAACCTAAATTTTTCAGCGTGTAGCCTTAAATTGATAAGGAAATACGAGGTTGGATCACGTTTCTGGCTTTGACCAGGGCTAAAATTTAGTGGCATTGAAGTAATTCATTCAAATTACTGAATTGATTTTATGAAACAGGTGGAGCACTTCGATGGATCCACACCAAAAAAGGTCCTGACATGTGGATCATGCTGTTCATAGGAGACCAGAATGGTTTTCTTCACATCCCAGCCACTTCCTGTGCAGCCACTTCATACCAACCTTCATTTTTGGGGTGTTCTGATGCTCCAGCACTGCTGGAAGATCCCTTTCTCCCTGATCAGCCCTTCTGTCAGCCTGTGGATGGCCCAGTTTCCACCAGTCCTGGCTCTTTTCTGCCTCGAGGAGTTTTCTGCTCCAGCTCCTTGCTGGCACTGATGGATCCTCTTGGCTGGTACTTTATCCATCTCCAAATCAGCCTTGGAGTTCCCAGAGCTTGAGCTTTGCCTGATCCTTCTAAGAAAAAATGATGGACAAATTAAAAGGATTAAGCAGGATCAGCCCCACTGATGGCCCTTTCCTGAAGCACAGAAATCCTGACTTTCCCAAGGAAAAATCCTGCTAAAAACCTCCTTTAAGATGAGCTGAATCATCCTCTGGCATCTCCCAGTTTCTCTGCAGATGTTGGACTTGCAGAGCCTCACACCAGGCTGAGACATCTGCTCTGACTTGGGTGGAAATCACCCAAGGGAATCCCCAAAATCCCCGTGTCCTGCTGGTTCTGAGGGATTCATTGCTGGCCCAGCTGGACTAATGTAGGAGTAAAATCCAAAATGAACTTCCAGACTCCTCAGGGATCCTCCAGCTCAGCTCCTGCCACAGGAACAACCTGTCCTTCACCAGGGACTACGAAAGGAGCCTGGAGAGTCCTGAATTCAGGATCTCCTCCTTCCCTACTCCCCCCCCCAAAGCCTTTCCAAAGCCTTTCCACCCATTCCCAGGTGGGAAAACACCGCTCAGGGTTGAGCCAAGCCTGGAAAACGCAACCCAGAAGGAGAGGAGAGAGGCTGGAGAGGGAAGCACAGCGTGTTGTGACCCGGAGAGTCAAAATCCCACCCGGAGAGTCAAAATCCCACCCGGAGAGTCAAAATCCCGCAGTGCCACCCGATGCCAACCATTCCCCGTGTCCTCAGGGCTGCCTGGTTTTCCACACACTGCTCGATTCATGGTTTGCCAGGTCCCAAATCCTGCAAATTCACAGAGTGGAGGAAAAAAAAAAGCTCATTTCCAGTTGGTTTTGGCTCCTCTCTCGCAGTTGGGGCTCGTTTCGGAGCGAGGGGTTTGTCCTTTAGGACATTTTTGCCCACGGGGTTTTATCCCAGAGAGGGATAAAGGATTTATCCCAGGAGGGAAAGGATTCCAAAGGGAAGGGGAACAGTGGGATGAAAGGAGGGCGGGAGGGGGAGGTGGAAGCAGGAGGAAAAGGCTCAAAGCTTCCGAAATGCAGCGTTTTAAAATGTCATAAAAACGAAGGGCAGGGAGAAGCTGAGCTGATCAAAAACACCCCTGGAGAAAAGGGGGAGGTTTTTCCCCATTTTCTACTTGGCTTTGGCTGCTGTGGGAAGGGGTTTTTTTTCATCTCTTTTTAAAGAGCTGGAAATCATGGGGGAAAAAAAAAAATGCTGTTTGAATTTACAGAGAAGTACCTCGGGTTAAATTATTAAAGGAAAAAAAAGGAAAAATAATAATAATAATAAAAAAAGGAGGTGAAAGTTGTGGATGGATTTGGGCAGATCAGAGGGATGGGGAGGTAGGACTGTTATTAATATAGAATAGTTATAATTATAGAATTAACAATATATATTATTAAATTATACATATATATCTTATATGATACAAAATATATATTAACAAAGTATAAATTTATATAATAAATAAATATTAATAAAATAGATATACTAATAAAATAGATATATTTATAATATAATATCTATAAATAAAATTAAAATATTTTAAAATAAAATTAATAAATGTAATATATATTAATAAATTAAAATATATAATAAATATATATAGTAATAAAATATAAATTCATTAGTATGTTATATATTAATAAAAGATAATATATATTATTAAAATATAAAATTACTAAAAATAATATATCTTAATAAAATAATTGGAATATATATTAATAAAATATAAAATAAAATCAATATTAAAAATATACAAAATAAAATATTAATATAAATATAAAAAATATTTAAACGATAATATAGATTAATAAAATATAAAGATAGAATACATAAATTAATAAAATAGAAATAAAATATAATAAAATATAAAAATAAACCACCAAATATATTAATAAAATATGAAATTTAAAAATATAAAATACAAAAATATTAAAAATATAAAAATAAAATAAAATATTAATATATAATATATATTTAAAAGATAGTATATATTAATAAAATATAAAGATATAATACATAAATTACTAAAATAAAAATAAAATATAACAATAAAAATATAAAATATATTACTAAAACATGAAATGAAAAATATAAACTATAAAATAAATAATATATGAAAATATCTATTTTATGTATAAAATATTAAAAATAATATATTAATAAAATATAAAATATATAATACTAACTTATATTAATAAAATATAAATATAAAATATAATTTAATTAGTAGTAATTTTATAATTAATAGTTGTAATTTAATTTCTAGTTTTAGGAATGAAATATATAAAAGAAATGTATCTTTGTACTTCCAGGAGGCTCCAAATCCCACAGGATCAGTTCATCCCAGGGGTTTTAATGGAAATTCACCTGGAAAACACCTGGAAAACACAAGGGATTTCAGGACTTCCATGAAAACCCCCTGGTTTACAAACCCCCCACACGATCCAGGGAAATCCAGGCCTGGTTTGCAGGAGCTGAAGGGTTTTCCAAGGAAAATCTCTTCATTTTTAGGGTTGGAATCTCTTTTATTCACTTTTTTTTCCTTATTTCCCCCTAAAGACAAAGCTCCTCTTTCCATGTTATTTTGCAAAACTAAGGTGAGAAGGGAATTTAGCAGGCTCTGACCATTTTTTGGGAATATCAGGGATGGGTTTTTACAGAATAAAGTTTTAACCTTTATATTTCTGTCCCAAGAGGCCACAACACATCCAAGGAATTCTCAATCCCTTCTCCAAGAGCTGGAGCAGCTCCAATGCCACAATTCCCAGGATTGAACCCCTCCCTGTGCTGCCATTCCCTCACTTCATCATCCAATAAATATTCACATGGAGAATATTCCCCCAGTTATTATTTTCCCTCTTTTTAAACTAAAAATAAGCCCATCCTAAATCCCAACCCTTCTGGAAATGCTCCATGAAATCCCAATCCTACAGGAAATGCTCCATGAAATCCCAATCCTACAGGAAATGCTCCATGAAATCCCAATCCTACAGGAAATGTTCCACTGAATCCTGTTTCCAAAAGAGGATTTTTCCTGCTGCTTCTCAGCCAAGTGAACACAAGAGACCAAATGAAGATTCCAAGCTATTTAATAGGCAGGAATTACAGGTGGAACATGGAATTCAGCAGATTTACAGCTCTGGGATGGGGCACTTGGAATATTCCATGGGTTTGGACACCTTGGAATGACACAACCCACAGGATGCTCAGGGAGATGGAACAGCTGGTGCTGAAACCACGACAGTTAAAAATATGGCACCAAAAAAAGGCAAAATTGGAGGCTGAAATAACGAATATTGAATTTTGGGGAACGCTGATCGGAAAAATCCAGCTCAGAGGTTCCATCCCAGGCAGCACCAGGGTCAGTTCCCACACAAAACACACTTGGAAATCCAGGGAATAATTCTTTGTATAAACCTTGTCCTGGTTTCCCAGTAAAACAGCAGTGATTTGGGGGTGGGAAACAACAGGAGAACCCCAAAGATGAGTTTATTTCACAGTAAATTGCTTATTGACAGAGAATAATCACCATATTGAGCATTAAAGTGCATGCCAGGAACAACCAGGACTGGAAAATTACTGGAGGGATACAAAGCAAGGGAGAGTAAAAGCTGGAAAACAACACCCTCTCCATGATTTCCTGGATTTATCTTTCGGATTTAGGCTGAAAAAAAGGAAAATGGAAGTGCAAGAGACAGTTTGAGATTATAAATATTGCACTGGAAGTGTTGGATTCAAAGCAACACCAGAATAATTTGATTTAAAAAAATAAAAACACTTTAAAAAAAAAAAAAAGGACATATTGCAACAGATACTTTGAATTAAATAACTGGTAAAGAGGGGAAATCAACTGGGGATTGATGAAATGGGAGTTTTCCATGGATTACCTGGAATCTCTCCTGTATGTGTATCAATAATTTAGGAGGGGGGAAAAGGTCTCTCCTGTCCTATATTCCCAACTGGAAACTCCAAAAAGACACCACTTTGCCATTAGTCCCTTTGATTTTAGGAATAAAATTGAAATAATGAGAACTCCTGAAATGTTTCGTCACCATTTAGTGCAAATAAATAAATAAATAAATATATAAGAAAAAAAAAAAAGATGTAGCAGGATCATCAAATGTTCCCCCAAAGTTTCCAGGACCCTTATAAATTAATTTCTGGGTGCATTAAAAGCAGAATTAAAACCATTTGCTGAGGGAACCCGAGGTTTTATCCCCATCATTTGCTCACCTGAGCATGAACTCCCCAAAAAACAAAAAGCCTCAGTGAGCTGCAGGTTGGGTATTTGGGCTTTAATTCAGATATTAAGGGTTTTAAAGGGCCTTGGGAGGGAATTAATTGGTTATAATCATTTCATTTCAAAAGCAGCTCCTTTCACTAAAAAATACCCCCAAAAAACAACCCTCAGAAGCAGCAAGGTAACAAAAAAGCACATCCAAGACGAGTCAGGTCTGGTCACAGCCCTGGCATCTCCACGTTTGCTGCAGTGAGGGATCCACTCCCAGGGGTTGAATTAAAAAGTGTTCACCTTTTTTTTCATCCTAAAAAACACCTGGAAACACTTCCCAAACCCTCAGGAAATGCAAACTCTCAGGAAATGCAAACCCTCAGGAAATGCAAACCCTCAGGAAATGCAAATCCTGAGGAAATGCAAACCCTGAGGAAATGCAAACCCTCAGGAAATGCAAATGTTCAGGAAATGCAAACCCTCAGGAAATGCAAACCCTAAGGAAATGCAAACCCTCAGGAAATGCAAATCCTGAGGAAATGCAAACCCTGAGGAAATGCAAACCCTGAGGAAATGCAAACCCTAAGGAAATGCAAAGCCTCAGGAAATGCAAACCCTCAGGAAATGCAAACCCTAAGAAAAGGCAAACCCTAAGGAAATATAAACCTTCAGGAAATGCAAATCCTCAGGAAATGCAAATCCTTCAGGAAATGCAAACCCTAAGGAAATGCAAAGCCTCAGGAAATGCAAATCTTCAGGAAATGCAAAGCCTCAGGAAATGCATATCCTTCAGGAAATGCAAATCCTTCAGGAAATGCAAATCCTTCAGGAAATGCAAATCCTCAGGAAATGCAAACCCTGAGGAAATGCAAACCCTCAGGAAATGCAAACCCTAAGGAAAGGCAAACCCTAAGGAAATATAAACCTTCAGGAAATGCAAATCCTTCAGGAAATGCAAACCCTCAGGAAATGCAAACCCTCAGGAAATGCAAATCCTTCAGGAAATGCAAATCCTTCAGGAAATGCAAATCCTTCAGGAAATGCAAACCCTCAGGAAATGCAAACCACAAGGAAATGCAAACCACAAGGAAATGCAAACCCTCAGGAACCCTCAGGAACTCCAAACCTTCAGGAACTCCACACCAGGAGCTCAGAATTCCAGTGAGGACGTCACAAACCACCTCCCAGGCAGCCCAGGTGTCCGTGGGGGAGCAGTGGGGGTGGATCCAGCTGTTCCTCCCATTCCCAGCTTTTCCAGGGCTACGTGAGCCTCTTCATCCGCCGGTTCTGCTTGTCGATGGTCAGCGTGGCCCTGTCCACGGAGCTGCTGATGGAATCCAGGGCCTCATCCTGCCTTTCCAGCTCGGCCTCAGTCTCCAGGGCAAGGCCCTTCAGCTTCTTCAGGATCTGCCAGAGGGAAAGGGAGCCGGAGTTTTCAGTGGGATCTCTGGGATCAGGCTCAGAGCTGGGGCAATCAGGAGCTTCAGGGCTTTAAATCGTCACGGAACGGGTTGGGTTGGATCTTAAGGATCATTTCATTCCAACCCCCTGCCACGGGCAGGGACACCTTCCATAGACCAGGTTGCTCCAACCTTGGATGCTTCCAGGGATGGGGCAGCCACAGCTCCTCTGGGAAATCCATTCCACTCCCTCATCACCCTCCCAGCCAACAATTCCTTCCCAATATCCCACCTGAATCTCCACTTTTCCAGTTTGAAGCCATTCCCTGTGTCCTGTCCCTCCATGCCTTGTCCCCAGTCCCTCTCCAGCTCTCCTGGAGCCCCTTTAGGCCCTGGAAGGGGCTCTCAGGTCTCCCTGGAACCTTCTCTTCTCCAGGGGAACCCCCCCAGCTCTCCCAGCCCGGCTCCAGAGCTCCATCCAGCCCTTGGAGCATCTCCAGGGCCTCCTCTGGAATCTCTCCAGCAGCTCCACGTCCTTCCTGTGCTGGAGGCCCCAGAGCTGGACACAAAACTCCAGGTGGGACCAACGACCAAGTGACCAAATTATTGATAAACCAAATTAAAATGAGTTAAACAACGAACTCAACAGTGAACTCACAACTGAAATACTGGGGTTATTTGGGGCAGAGGGGGAATGAGAAGTAAAATTCAGTGTAAACATCATTTTTTTCCTGGCTGTTATTCCCTCCTTGGTGGATCTGCACCCCAGAGCAGGAGGTTTTCCCCAGCTGTGCCTGTCGGAGCTGAAGGGGCACAAAGGTCAGGCAAGGACCACTCAAAGGACAGAAAATGTTGTTTTTATACAATTCACCAAAAAAAAAAGGTGTCACTGGATGGAACAGAAGGAAAAAAGTGATTCCTGGGCAACCAAACCTTGAGCCAGAGCCCAAGGGGTGTTTGGAAAACGCCCTCAGGGACAGGGTGGGATTGCTGGGGTGTCCAGGAGTTGGACTGGATGATCCCTGTGGGTCTATCCCAACTCAGGACATTCCAGGATTAATTTCCATCAGTTCAAACAACCAAGTCCAAGGGCAGATCCAAACACCACCTGAAAAATCCGTCCAAATTCCTTTCCCTGGATCCTTTTGGCAGCAGCCTAAGACAAGAGTTACATCCTCAGGTGGTGCCCCTGAACATTCCAGGACTTCAGTGTCCCAACAAAACAAACCTTTAGGTAAAACAGGAAAAAAAAAAACCTACACTTTAGACATATTTATATTTAGTTTTTCCATAACTGGCAAACTTTCTGTTGGAATCTGTAGAATCAGCCCCCAAAAAGCTGCTGGGGAACATCAGTCCCTTTATCCACCACGTGGGGCCGAATTCCATCCTTTGCTGCTCTCCGAGCTCCTGGTTTGGGAAAAGCAGGAATACCCTCCCATCTGGCTGGAATGGGAAGGGAATCTGACACAGCCTGAAGCTGGATGGCAGCCACAGGAGTGGGATTTATCTTGTAAAGTATCTCCCAGCCCTTTCCATAAATCCCAGAAACACGAATAACCGGAGCCAGGATTTGGCTGCCAAAGCAAGAGCACAAAACAAACTCTGGATCAAACTTAATCCACCTTTCTCTGTTCTTCCCAAAACTACAAGGGAGAAAACTCCTGTTCCTGTCCCAAATGAAACACTCCTCCAGGTTCTCTCCCTGGGACAGGCAAGCAGGGCTGGATTCCCCAAACTGGAGGTGGGAGATTTTTTTTTTCCTGCAAGAAGTTTGGCATTTTTAGCCAAACTCAAATCATTCCCAAGCAATTCCCTCTCCTGCTGCAGCTGGAATGGGCAGGGACAGGAGGGAGCAGGAAGATTTTAAATCCCCACACGACTTCTTCCAGAGAATTCTGATTTTATTCTCTTATTTTCAAGGACTAAACACTCCTGGTACGACTGGTCTGGAAACAAAACAGACTTCAGCAGCTCCCCAGGCTTAATTCCCACCTTTTATTTTGGTCCCAATCATTCCAGTTACACAGCAGGAAATCCAAAGTATTTCCTCAGTTCTCCATCCTTCCAAAAAAACAGCTCCAGGGCCTGGTTTTCCATGTGCTCAGCTCAGGTGTCTGTGATCCCCACAGGCCATGGAACAAGGCCATCCCATGAGGAAATTTGGGACTGAGCCCTTGGAATGAGCAGTTCCTCCACCAAAGGAGTTTTCTGTGAGCTCACAGTTGTGATTTCCTGAGTTGAAGGCACATAAAGGGTAAATAAACACTGGAGAGGCTCTGGAAGGAGGGAAAAAATGGGACCATCCAGACCCTCCAAGCACAGCCCTGGGGCCAAGATTGTCACATCCACTCCCGTTCCTGGGGACATTTTGTCAATCCCAGGCAGACACCACTGGAATTTTGTTGGATTCTTCCTCCATCTCCATAGCCCAGTTTAGGAACAGGCTCAAACTGCCACAAAACGTGGGTTTTGACATAAATGTCCCCTCAGGAATTCCTGATGAGATCCAAAGGACTGGAATGGGACCATTGTCACATCTCCTCACACTCCTGGGGACATTTTGTCAATCACAGGCAGACACCTCTGGAATTTTGTAGGATTCTTCCTCCATCTCCATAGCCCAGTTCAGGAACAGGCTCACAGTGCCACAAACTCCATGTTTTAACATAAATGTCCCCTCAGGAATTCCTGGTGAGGTCCAAAGGACTGGAATGGGACCATTGTCGCATCCCCTCCCACTCCTGGGGCCATTTTGTCAATCCCAGGCAGACACCTCTGGAATTTTGTAGGATTCTTCCTCCATCTCCACAGCCCAGTTCAGGAACACTCACACTGCCACAAAATGTGGGTTTTGACATAAATGTCCCCTCAGGAATTCCTGGTGAGTTCTAAAGGAATTCTCAGTGAGGTCCTTTCCTCGAGCACCCAAATCACACTCCCAGCTCTGAGGGAAGGAATTGAGCATCACCCAACAATTCCTGCTGGAAAACACCTGCTGTTCTCCCTGGAGGAGAGAGGAAGAGCAACAGCTATTTGTTCACCACAATCTCCTCTTCTCCAGCTCTGGAAGTTCTGCTGGACTTAAACAATGAGAGAGGGGAAGCAAAATCCTTCTTTTTTTTTGGTGAAAAACAAGTGTTTTCGCTACAGGGAATAAAAGATCCCAATCCTCAGGAGAGGGAATTGCTTTGTAGATGTGATGATCCATCGTCCTGCTCATTCCCAAACATTAAATGCCTTCCTCAGGTGTCATTTCCTTGATGCTTCCAGGGGTTCCAAACCCAAAAGGCCCTATATGGACTTTATTGAGCTCCATGTGAATCCCAAACTTTCCACACCTTTCAAATCTGCTTTTCCTGTCAGAATATTCCCCCTTCAACCTCATTTTCCTTCACTTCCACATCTATTACAGCTTATACCTGGAAAATATTCATTATAATTATTAATTGTGATGATTAAAGTCCCTCAGGGAAGAAGGTGTTTTTACCACAGGCTGGATTAAGCTTTAAAATATTCCCATGGGCATTTATGAAGGAGTATTTTGTTAAGACGACGATTTTGGGATGAGGAAAACGGGTGTTTTTAAGGAGGGAAACAACTCTTGGCAAATCCATCTCAACTTTACCTGTCTAAGCTCTTTGGCCTCTTCCTGGGACACCTTCTGGTGCTGCTGCAGCTGAACTTGGTCATCGTCCATCCCTTCCCTGCTTCCTGCTGGAGATCCAGGCTGCACCACCCCTCCCAGGAGTCCTGTGGCTGCAAGAGAAATTCCCAGGGTCAGAACTGACAGTTCCCACTTGGATATTGGGAAAAATCCTTCCCTGGGAGGTTGGGGAGGCCCTGGCACAGGTTGCCCAGAGAAGCTGTGGCTGCTCCATCCCTGGAAGTGT
>JAWWLV010000403.1:0-13137 GCA_035041135.1 Platyrinchus mystaceus | reverse complement strand
TGTGCCATGCTGGCCCTTGGCCACCTGGGCAAGTTGCTTCACCTCCTGCTCTGCCACCGCCCTGTGACTGCTCAGCTCTGGGTAATTCCCCTTCCCAGCAAGTGCTGAGCTGAGAAGGGCAGCAAAGGCTTACAGCCTGAGCTGCTCTGGCTGCTGGAGGCGCTGGGAGAAGTTCTGCTCTTCCTGGGCAGGTGGGAGGAAGGTGATGCCATGAGGGCTTAATTAAAGGCATTGCTGCTGGTCTGGGTCACACAGCCCAGCCTGTGGTGCTCAGGGACACAGAAAACACCCCGTGAGAGAGCTCTGTGTCACCACCATGGCACTGGCCACTGAGTCACTGGCCCACCTGGGCCAAGTGTTGGCCTCCCTTGCTGCTTGTGGAAGGTTGGACTTGATGATCTTGGAGGTCTTTTCCGACTTTAATGATTCTTTAGCAAAACCCTGGCAGACAAAAGCAAGGCAGAGCCCAGAGCAAAGCACCTGTGAGAAAGCCCAGCACTTTCCTGCTGTCCCACGGTACCTTCTGGCCACGCTGGAGTTAAATCCCATAAACACACCTGTGGTTATCAGTCCGTTTTACCAGTGGGAAATGCTCGAGATAGAAGGGAAGTGACTCACCCTGAGAGGCAGCAGCACGGCCAGGAACCAACCTCTCTGACCCTCTGCCCGTGATAACCCGGGGGCTTTGTGTGCCTGCGCTCAGCCCAGCAAACAGCCACGAGACACGTGCAGGGGGGGAACACAGCACTGAGACTCCCCTCCTGCCAGCCCTCCACACCAGCTTTACCAGGCTGCAGAGCCATCCCACGGGCCCTTCACGCAGTGCTTACCTCGGAAGAGCCCTTTTGGCTCTTTTAGCAAAAAAAATGCTTCAAGGAAAACCCTTCCCAAGGTAACCTTCAGTCCTGCACTCAGCAGCCGGGGAGACACGCACCTCCCAGCCTTGGCATCAGGTAGCTGAAGGCAGCAGAGGCGCAGAACAACGTGGCCAGTGAGCAGTGCTGGGATAAAAGGGACCTTGCATCGCCTCTCTCATTTAATTATTACCGTCTGTGCTCTTTCTGGCACCGCAACCGTTTGGGAACTTGGCAGCTCTCTGCCTGTATTAACACAGGGTGTTTTCTCCACAGTGAGAGTGCTCCGTGGTGCTGGAGGGGGCCGGTTTGAGCCTCACGCCCCGAACAGCCAGACTTTCCCAAGCTTTGGGTTCAAATCCCAGCAGGACCTAATGAGAGCTTCGTGTTGCCTGGTGCAGGGAGGGAGTTTTGCGGGCGTTTTCGGCCCTGAACGGCCCTTACGGCTCCAACAGCCCTTTGCAATTTGGCTGTCAACAAAGAGGGCAACTGGTTTCTATAATAAACACTGGGGGATAGATTTTCAAAGAGCAGAGGCCCTGCCTCGTTTGGGTGGGTGTAATTTGTAGCAGAGAGCAAATTTGAGTGTCTGGATTGCTGCCTCTCGCCGGCTCACGCTTGGCTTTAAGGCTTGGGCTTGGTGGATACAACAGAAGCTGTTCCTCTGACAATACGAGCCCTGATGTGGCAGAGCCTCCCCGGTCAGGCTGTTCAGTGTCTTCAGGATTGCAATTACAGGTGATCCCCCAGCTGGCTCTTTGCTTTTAGACAGGAGCAGTCTTAGCTTTTAGCCTTAACCTGCCTCCTCTGACTGCGGGTATCGATCCTTTGCAGCAGCCGTGGTTTCGCCTGCAATTAGAGAAGCACATTTTGTCCTGACTTGATCCTGCCTGGCCTGTAAGAACCCTCCAGCACTGGTTTGCTCAGGGAGGAGCAGCCTCTCCATCATCTCAAAAGTGCTGCTGTCTTCGCACTGGCTCGTCCTCTCTGCCTCTCTCTGGTGGGGAGTCCTGTGTCACCCTCAGCTCTTTGGTGTTAGTTCAGTGAGGTGCCTCTGATCCCCCAAAAAAGGGCGTGGGAGACAGGATTCTACCTGCTAGGCAATCTTACAGGAACCTGTGATGTATTCCAACTCTGTCACTGCAGCCTGCAGGGTGACAGGGAGCCAGGGATGCCAACACTGGGAAGATGCAGAGTTGCTCTCCAGTGTTGCACTGGATGTGTTCTAAACCCAAACGTTAAGTTTGAGGAGGGGCATAAAGACTGCACAGAGAAGGGGAATGTTTTGGATAGAATAAGAAAGACTGTCTTAGGTCTGCAGAGGAAATGCAGCTAAACCAGTGAGTAGCATAGAACTGGCTGTGGGAGCTGTGAACGTGACAGAGTAGTGGGGGCACTGAATCTGTGAGCGGGATCTAAAAACAAAGTGTGTGTCCCCCTTCCACAAGCATCCCACTCCCAGCAGGGGAAGTGGCAGGAGGTCAGAGTCCTCTTCTTTGTCCTTGTTCTTCCTCCCTGGAGCCCAAGCCAGCCCTCAGCACGTTATGCAACCCTGTCTGGAGCCCTGCAAACAGCCCAGCTGGTGGCTCTGGAACACGGAGCTCTGCTGCTGACGCCAGTCCAGTCAGGTCCTAGATCAGATGGCTGCTGCCCAGGCACAGGGCACTCTGTCCAGCTGCTCCGTGCATCCTCAGACAGGGCTAAGTGCAGCCAGGATGGAGCTCCACCCTTTCAGACCCAGAGTTTTCCTGAGGAGAGCCCCCAGCTGTGTCCTGGAGCGTTCCAGGGGCCGGCTGAGCGCACACGTACAGTGGCTGCTCAGCCACAGAGCTCCCTTTCTTCTCCAGCAGTGCCATGAGCTGCTCTGAGAAACGCCTGCCCTTGGCAACCCTGCTCTGAAACCCCTGCCTGGCACAGCTGTCTCCAGGAGGGCAGCTCCTCCCTGGGTGGCAGGTATGGAATAAATCCGGTTCTCTCAGCGCTGCTCCGGGAGAAGCCACAAAGCCCTCACACACATGTGCTCTGGCACGCATCCCTCGCCTGGCCCTTCCAGGCTCTGCTGGATCCACAGCCTTTCCAGCATCTGTTCCACATCACCTTCCTCGTTTTCCATCCTCTCCCAGATGTTTCCATTCTCTCCATCCCCTCATGGCATGAGCACCGTTAATAGTGCTGAGGAGCGAGCGCAGATGGTTTGGTTCGGGAGTAACTTTGGCACAGGATGTGTGGAAAACTCCGCAGCCAAATGCAGACCGTGTGCAGGGCTTGGACCTGGGAGTGTGGTGGAAGGCAGCAGCCTCTCAAGAACAGTTCTGCCCAGTAAGCCCAGTTCCCCACCCTCCTGGCACAGGTCACCTCATTCTCCTCACTAGGTAGAGGCCTCCCATAATTCAGAGACGAAGTCACTCCCGTGTCATGCACACCTGACTGTGACACACCATCATTTGCTTCGAGGCACCCACCAGCACCTCCCTCCTTCCCCAACAGGCTCCTTTCCTCTGTGGGGTGGGAACCTGCAGTGGCTCAGCTCTGAGAGGGGTCAGACCCACAGATCCCTGCTGGCAGGGACAGGCACTGGGAGCACCCAGCTCAGGAATAAGGCTCGTGCTGTTGAGAGACTTCGTCTTTACCGGCCCATTATCGAACCCACTGGCCTCTAACACACTCTGGGGATGAAAGCACAAGGGGAGCAATTGTCCAAGTATTTACCAAAGTTTGGGTCTGATAAGCCCTGTTGATTTTACAAGTGCTCCTTGTTGGCCCCGGCAATGACTTTATGGCTGGGGCTGCAGGTGGAAAACTCGGCAGTGGAGAGGAAGGAGGGCAGACACACCAACCAAACCCACCATTATCCACTTGTTTGCTGATTATTTCTGTGCAATTTAACTCCTTGCTAAGCACCCCGGGGCCCCAGTGCTGTTGTGCTCTCCATCACCCCTCTGCTCACTTGAGGTGTGGAAACACCTTGCCCTAATTCCTCATAGTGACATTTTTCCTGACAGTTTCAAATTAAGCATGGAAATGTCTCTAGTGAAGGGCAGAAGAATCTCCTGGCACTGAGATCTCCTTGTCTGTGAGCAACTTTCTTTGGAGGAAGTGATAGAACATCTCTTGCTAAAGATTTTTAGAAGTAGACCAAAAACCAGTCAGCACCAGGGTCTCGAATGGTGTAAATGGGTTTTATATGCTGTCACTTTTGCATGACCTTTCTGGCAATCTTAGTAATTACCTTCAGTCCTTCTCCATTCCTTCCCACTGGAAGGGGAAGGGATACACTTCATACATTGGCTTTATTTGACAGGTGAAAAATAATGAGCGCTAGTTTGTTGAGGGGTAGACAATCCAATCCAAACCAAACCGAACCAAAAGTCTAAAATTAGAGGCAGTGTGAACCAGGGCAGCAAAACAAGTGGGAAAACCTTTGAAGCACCTGGGAAACAACCAGTTGTGCAAGAACTGCTCCTTCCTGGAGCACAGAGAGGGCTCTGAACCGAACAGAAACTGCTGAAATCTTCATTTCCCCCCATTATTCAGCACCAAAACAATGATTCTGTAAATGGTATTTACAGTGTGAGGCACCGCACTGGGGTGGGAGCTGAGATTTCCCAAATAAAAGTACAAGGGGTTTGGCATCCTCAGGAAGTCAGACTATCTTTGCTCTTAGCATCTCAGATGGCAGAGGAAAGCATTTGAAGTCAGACAAAATAAAAAAAATCCAGTCTCTACATTAACCCAACAGTTTCCTCCCTGCCAGCTTCACAGTTCTGGAAATCAGCCTCCTTTAAGGTGGCATTTCAATCCTTCCTTGGGTGCTTTCAGACTCAACAAAGCCAAGTGCCTGTTAAAGAGCTTTCTTCTTACATTCCTTGCCTCCCTGATAAGAATTTGGGATAAGAATTTGCATAGCAGACCTGTGTGGACATCAACAGAGTGTGTGTCACCAAGAAATGTGTGTCACCAGCATAGGAACTCTGTGCACACTCATGTGTGCTGCTTGTTTTCGTGCATCCACATGGAGATGTTTATCTGCCTAAAACAAGGAATAAAAAGCACCCAGGTGTAAGTGCCCTCTTCACGAAAAAAAAAGCTGATAATTACTGTAAACATGCCGGGTGCTGGAAGGTTGTTTGATGTTCGGTGACAGGACCCGGTTGCCCTGGCTCTGCTATCTCCTCCTCAAAGTCTACCTGGCTGCCAAATCCACAAAGGCTGCTGATACTCCAGGTATCGGCTGCTGCTGCAGCCTCCAGCTCTGGGGAGCAGGTCACTGAGTAATTAGTGATATCACTAATGGGAGGAAACCTGCAGCAGCCAGTGACATGTAGTGCCAGTGGAAGCATGGCCCTGGGCTGGGACCTGCTGCTGGCCCCTGGGATGTGACCGGATCTGTGGGTCCCTCGGCGGGGTTGTGACCCAAAAGCCAGGCTGGCACTCCCAGCTCCACCGAGTGGGGACAGCAGAAGGAGGAGCAATCCTGCTGCCACACTGCATCCACTTGCATCCACCTGGAATTGCCTCAGTCTCAGCTCAGACTGCTGCCGTGGCTCATTCGGTCCGTGGAATCATGGAATCATAGAAGTATTAAAGTTGGAAAAACCTCCAAGATCATCAAGCTCAACCTTCCACCGAGCCCCACCACCATGCCCACAAAACCATGTTACAAAGAGCTAACTCGTTAATGAGTTAACTCATTTTTGTTAACGTTTCCAGGCACGGTGACTCCACCACTCCCCCGGACAGCACATTCCAATTCTTCACCACTCTCTGAGCGAAGAAATTCTCCCCAAAATCCAGCCTGAACCTCCCCTGGCGCAACTTGAGGCCATTTCCCCTTATCCTATCGAGCCAAGGGATCTGGCACCACAGCTTTATCCGGCTCGTGGAGCACCCTGGAAACACGGAGAGGAAACACAGAGCTGGGCTTTCCCTTTTTTTTTTTTTTTTTTATTTTATTTTTTTTTTCGAGTATCTGTGGAACAAAGCTCCTTTCTTCCCGGCGGCACTAACACAAGGGGAATTGTCCTCCCCGGGCACAAAGGACGGGGCGGACACGGCCCGGGCTCCTCGCTGGGCACACCTGTGTCCCTGTCCTGCATCCCGGCACTGCTGCCCTCACCTGCCGGGAGCCGTGGGAATTCTCCACCCCTCCATCGGCCAGGACGCCCAGGTTAATGAATTGCACCCGCCGCCAGCACGGGCGGGGGAGGAAGGGGACTGCCCCGGGGAGGCCCTTACACACACTTTATGCCCCAGTCTCTTATCTGCAGCAGCCTCCCAGCTGAGCAGAAGTTGCTTAACCCCGTGGGGAGGGAGCGAAATCCGCCCGCCCCGGGGCGGTTTCAGTGCGGGGCGAAGGCAGGGGCACGTAGGCAGGCTGGGAGCCAGGGCAGTGCCAGCCCTGCGTGGGAGAGCAGGCACTGTCACAGCTGATGAGCCCGGGCGGGTGGCCGGGTGGTTTCCTCACGACAAAGATGTCCTTGTGCTGGCCTGGGTCGGAGCAGGAGGTGCCAATGGGAACTGTGTGCAATCTCAGAGAGCCGCAGAGAGGCTGTAACGGGGCCCAGCAGCATCATCAGGGGCTTTTTGGTGGGGACCACGGGGTTTGAAACCCTCTGGCTGCTCTGTGAATCCACTCAGCCGAGACCTCTGATTTCTCCGAGGTTCAGCCTGTAAAATGCTGCAGAACACACACACACACACACACAGTTCTACCTGAAGCCATAAAGGGCTCACAGAGGGCTCACATCCTGTAGCCACACTCCTCCCTTCACCTTCCTTTCCCCCTCCTGCTCCTTCTCATATGGCCTTGCAAAACAAAATGAGGATCATCTGCCTGCAGAGACACCCAAGCCATGCAACGAGGATCTCTGGATTTTCACAGAATCCCAGAATGGCCTGGGTTAGAAGGAATCTTAAAAAGCATCTTGTTCCACCACCCTGCCATGGGCAGGGACACTTTCCACTCTCCCAGGTTGCTCAGAGCTCATCCAGACTGGCCTTGGACAGTCCCAGGAATGGGGCAGCCACAGCTCCTCTGGCCAACCTGTGCCAGCACCTCACCACCCTCGCAGGGCAGGGTTTCTTCCTGTCTTCTGGCCTGGTGGACAGCCCCTTGTGCCCCATGGGTCTAATCCAAAGGCTGCTTGTGCCAGTGGGGACACCCCAAAGGGCTCAGGGTGAAGTTCAGACCCAGGACACCTCCAGCTGACAGAGGAGACTGATTGAAAACACGCGTGGCTCGTCAGCGCCCGAGTCCCCGAGGCAAAGACAGGAGGATGGAGTAATAGAGCTGAGCTTGTCTCCCAGACATCCACCCAAGGGCTAGGTGCTCCAATTAGCAGGCAGTGCTAATTCCCTGTGATTGTGGTGCCAGGAGACAGGCCCTCAGAGGGTTCACTGAGGGAAGGCAGAGGCAGATGACACGTGGGGTGCGGAGCTGCGTCTGATGCCGTGGGCGGCTGTGAGGTGCTGCAGGCTGTCACAGCTCCCTGGGCTGCTGTGAGCTTCCCACAGTGGGCTGCCAGGCATGATTCCAGCCATCCAACCTCCACCCAGCCCTCCAGCTCCAGGGCATTCCCAGGGATGGTTTGGGTCAGGCAGTTACAGCCGTGCCAAGGACCTGCTCTGCACAGAGCCTGTGCTGGGTGGGCATAAAGATCCGCTTTGCTTTACAGAACCATGGAGGCACTAAGGTTGGAAAAGACCTCCAAGATCATCAAGTCCAACCTTCTCAGCTGAATCCCACCTGAACCCATGACACCATATGGTGAAGTGCCACATGGTGAGTGTTTCCAGGGAGGGAGATCCCACCAGTTCCCAGGGCAGCCAGCTCCAGTGACCACTCATTTCTTTGCTGCTCAGGGAGCAGGCTGAGGGTCAGGGCTCTGCTTGAGCGAGCACAGAGGACTCAGCCAGGCCAGTGTGTGAGGGGGAAGGTGAAGTATCATGGTATTTTCTGGAAGTTTTTATTGATGGAAACACTGTCATGGAATCAGGATGGAGCCAGGCCCTTGGATTGTTTCATGCTGAATCCGTTTGTCACCGTGACCACACAGGCTGATGTCTTGGAAAAATCATCCAGGGATGCAATGGTTAATCACAAGCACCCTACACTGTTCCTCCTTATGCTTCAGAGTCAACAACCCCAGCGCACCCCTGAGCTGGGGAAGTGGGCAGAGGAAGAAGGGAGAGGCAGGAATCAGCCTCTGTGGCCAGTTTCCGTGTCAGGGAGTTCGTGTCCGGAGAAGAGGGAAGAGGGAAGCCGGGGTGCTGCACTTTCCAGCCCGTGGCTCACGGTGCCTGCCCTGCCACGTGATGCCTCTGCCTGATTTCCCCGTGTGTGTTTGTTTGTGTGTGTGTGTGTGTGTGTGTGGTGCCTTTGGCACCCAGGATGGTGTTTACACTTTCCATACAGAATAACACAACTTGATATGAATCTGGAAATCTTGGGGGAAAAAAAAAAAAAAGAAAGAAAGAAAGACAGAAAGAGCAAACCCCAAAGTGCAGCTGGAAAAATACTGTGAGCTTCCAGTGCAGCCAAGATCAACAGCAAGGACAGGCTACTACTCTCTAAGGGGGATAGGGATGGGATTTTCTAACCCACTCCTAATTTGTGATGAAAATAATCTCAGAAGGGGGGCAGATGGGTGCCTGCCCTCAGGACAGCTTGCTCTGGTGCCAGGAGGAGGGTACTGAGCAACTGACTCCTTGCAGTGAGCTGCGAAACGTTTCCAATGCTTCTGAAGTGGTTAAACAGCAACTTGTTTCTGTTCCCCCAGTGAGCAGAAAAAAAGGCTTTGGGAGATGGGAGCATTCCCATGGGGAGGGAATCCTCCAATCCTGTCCCAAACCCCCAGGTCCCAGGCAGGAATGACATGGGTTGCCCTCCTCAGCCTGCATCCATCTCTCGAGCCACTCAGCTTTGTCTCACAAACAAGGCAGTGAGGCAGAGCTCAGGGATGCTCATCCCACCCTTTTCCCAACACAATGGCCTCTTCCAACTCCTTTGTGGCTCTCTGAAGGACCTCTCGGGGCACTGGTGCTGCAAGACAGGGAAGACTTTTTTCTTTTTTTTTTTTTTTTGTTGGCTGTCAGTTTTCCTTAACTCCTAAAGTGGTGTCATCTGGATGGAGTGAGGTATCACCAGTACCTTCCCCCTGCCCTGTCTCTGTCAATTGTCTCCAGGACTCTCCACTCTCGCCCACCTTTCCAGTCCAGCTCTTTTTTCAATCTCTGGAGCCTTATTGGCATGACACGGTTGGCGAGCATTGCCAAAGTTAATATATCAAATGTCCCTCCCTAGAGCAAGCTTTTCTCAGCACAATTACTCCCCAAAGACTCATCGAATGCACAGGCCACAGCTGAACGCTGTGGTTTAATGTCCTCATTAAATAACGATGAATAACCACCCCACCCCTCATCCATGTCATCCTGCTCTCAGAGTGCGAAGCCTCTTGGGCTCAAGACTCTCAGGGCCACATGGGAAGAGCTTTGGGAGTTCACTCCAGCCTTTATTTGGATTGCAGGCACCCATCCAAAACCAGGCCCCCATGGTTGCTGGTATTGCACATACAGAACAAGGAAAAGTCCCTGGCCCAAAGAGCCTGGACAATGCAGACACATGAAAGATTATTCCTCTCATTTGACTGACATGTGAGGAGCTCAGGGACTTGCCCAGGGGCACACAGTGAGTCAGCAGGAGAGCTTGGGATTAAACTCATATCTCCACGGACTAAACTGCAAAACCAGTTCTACCTCCGAGATGGAAGTCCCAGCTCTGCCAGTCCCAGCTCTGCAGGCCTTCCCATGGGATTTGCACCACTGAGGCTGCCCCAGGCACTTGCAGGACTCGGAGCAGCTCTGCCCCTGGTCAGCCAGGTCCTCTTCAGCTTCCAAACACATATAACTGGTGCATGTCAGAGATGTAACTGGTGCAACTGGGAAGGAACCGTTTGCAAGGGAATGTAGTGACAGGACAAGGGGGAATGGTGTCAAAGTTTAGATGGGATATTTAGATGGGAAGGAATTCCTCCCTGTGAGGGTGAGGAGGCCCCAGCACAGGTTGCCCAGAGAAGCTGTGGCTGCCCCATCCCTGTAAAGTGTCCAAGGCGAGGTTGGATGGGGTTTGGAACAACCTGGGCTAATGGAAGATGTCCCTGCCCATGGCAGGGGGTTGGAACAAGATGATATTTAAGTTCCCTTGCAACCCAAACCATGCCATGATTCCGCGATTCCTGTCAGCCCCGGAGCTGCTCCATTTCTGCACCGGCTGGCTCATCGCCCGTGTGCTCACCCTGTGCACACAGCAATCCTCTGGGCACTCTGGGATCCTGCAAGAGGAAAGCCCTGCACAATGCTGTCAGCATCTTAATTCTGCTTTTCTGCTGCCTGATGCCTCCCAGACAGGAGCGGGCTCGGATCCATGCTCAAATTACCACCGCAAGACAAATCCCCCTCCCGGCTGAGCCAAGGTGACTGACGTGTGCGTGCTCTTATTCAGCAGCACAGGCAGGTTAATTCAGTTTAGCTCAGCTGGCAGCTGAGCTGGGCTGTGTTTGCCGCAGGGACAGAGCTGATGGGCAGGCAGTTGCCAAGGCTCAGCTGGTGCGTGGTAACGCAGAAGGCTCCAGGACTTGCTCACGTCTTCCAGCCCCTTCAGACAGACTCCCTGTATCCGGCCTTAACAGACAAGAGATGATTCACGAGGCTCAGGGAGAAACCTCTGCTCCCAGGTAGCTGCTGGCAGCAGGTTACACGTGCTCTTTTTGCAGCCTGATCCTCCTGTTTTTAGCTGCTGGGTCCTGCAGCAGCTGAACCACAGGTCGGATCTACCTAAAAAAGCCACACTAAAACCGACAGAGCATGCCACGGCAATCCTCTGACCTCTCTCCTTCCCTTGGCTGACGGGAGAAATTTCCAATTCACATTTTCCCTGTGCATTTTGAGGCAGCAGGGATGGCCACACCAGGTTTGTCTACACACAGACACAGGCGAGTTGTAGCCAGGTGAGCTCCACATGGCCAGGAGAGTGTAACTGTGTCCCAGCTGGGATCAGCAATGCCCAGGGCCTCCTCCCTGCTCTGCTTCTTGCTCCCTCCCAGACTTCGGGATGTTCAATGGGCTGGGAGATACTCCCAAAAAACAAAGCAGCAGCCTCATAAAGAAAAACCTCCTATGGAGGCATTTCAGTGAAGATTTCCCCATTCCTGGGCCGGGAGACAATGGTGGGAAGGAAGTCGGAGTCATTATCCTCATTGTTCCAAGGTTTAATCAGGCACTTGGGGATTCGCACCTCAGCACTGAGGGCACAGCTGGGTGGGAAGGGGCTCGGCTTTGTCCACCCCCGTGGAGAAGGGCTGTTTGGCTGTTTTGCTCACTGCTGTGCTGCTGCTTGAAGTGTTTTGCACTCCCCTGCACTCCGGCTTGTCGACCTGCGGCGGGAGGAACACCGGGAATGTCAGGCCAGCACAGAAAGGCTGAGATTTTTTGGGGAGGCTCCACGCCGCCCATGGGGTGGCCGAAAGGGTGTGTGTGTGGGGGGGGAACCCATCAGCCAGGGCCCCTCCACCTCCTGGCCCTGCCTACGTCAGAAGGAATCATCGGCAAGAGGGTGGATTTCCGGAGGACCTGTTTTCCAGATCCCCTGGCATCCTTCCACGGCTCCCGCCGCATGCGTCATCGCTTTACGAGGCTGCATCGTTCCCAGGGAGCCCCCTTCCCCTCCCCGTTCCCTCCCAACACGGGGATTTTATTTATTTGTTTATAACACTTCTCCTATCCCCGGGATGCCTTTCATCTGCCAGCACTTAACCACTTCGGTGACAGGAGGGAGGGAGGCGCAGCACCTCGGGGAGACAGGGAATATCCATCACCCCTGAACGCCCCTTGGGGATGCTCCAGAAGGGCTGGTGCCCTCCTGGGGCTGAGCTCTCCATCAGCAGGGACAGTGTCTCTCAAGGACACAATGCATCCAGCACAAGCAGCAGCCTGGCCACCCTCACGCTGTGGGTGTTGCCTCCAGACACCAACTGCTGCCCTTGGCTCCTCTTTAAAGGGCTCTGAAAGGCTTTTTGTTCGTGGATGGAGCACAGGGCTGGGAAGAAACGGGGGCGGGTAGATCCTTCCTCCCTCTGCACTTGATGATTTTGGGGGGGGGGATGTGTCACGGGCAAGGATGCCACACACTAGGCCAGGTTGCCCCAAGCCCATCCAACGTGGCCTTGAACATTTCCAAGGATGAGGCAGCCACAGCTTTCCTGGGAAAGAAGCCCAGAGAAAAGCCCAGCTTCGTATTTTGAAGAGGGCAGAGGAGACCAGGTCAGAGTCTCTCCCATGAGGTGTGAGTGGGTGAGGGCAGGGTCGGATTTGACACTCAGCATCGCCACTTCCAGGGGGAGTTTTCAGCACCCAACGTGTGTGTGCTGGGGTGGGGTGGGGGGAGCTAAATATCCCAGCCTGGCAAGTGTCAACAGCAATTAGTGTTTCACACTCGGCCTGAGAGGGGGATAAACATTCACAAGTAACCAAGCAGTGCCGGGCTGCCTGGGAAAGAGTGCCAGACAGGGAGGAGGGGAGGGAGCAGAACAATGCCTTCTAATGCCATGGCTTTGTCAAGGGGAGTTCGCAGCTTGGTGGGAAAAGATGCTCCATCCCAGACCGTCTTCTTGTCTCCCCTTTTGCAGTTACTGACTGGGGAGGCCCCAGGCATTGGTGCTTATCTCCATGCAAGGCTGCATCACTTCAGAGGGAAGGTGATGCAGAGTGAGCTGGGCTAAACCACTGCAAAAGGCTCTTACAGCCGCTCTAACTGGGCTCCTACTGGGCAGGGATCACAGAACCATAGAATTGTTAAGGTTGGAGAAGACCTTTCAGGTCACTGAGTCCAACCATTCACCCAGCACTATCAAGTCCACCACTAAATCACGCCAGGCAGAAGTGGAATGAGCCTGTCTGAAATGGTGCCCTGCATCAGGTACAAAAAAACCCCAACAGGTTATTTTTCCATCCTGGGAACGTGGAGCAACCAGCATGAGAGGAGGTCTATGTGTTCACACTGCCAATAACCCAATTTACCATCTTCCTTCTCCTACAGCTGATGCAAACTTTGCTTTCAAAGTTCTCCTGTTCCTCCTGCCAGTGTTCGTGCACCATGGTTGACTTGCTCCTGCTTGGCACTTGTTGATTAAAAATTAAAAAAATAGGTGCTGAGCTTTGAGGGAGGTGGGACTTCAGGGTTCCACAGCATTTTGCCTCCTGAATCTCTATGGTGGCACTAAGGAGCTGC
>JAWWLV010000402.1:0-13140 GCA_035041135.1 Platyrinchus mystaceus | reverse complement strand
CAGGCTCAGGTTGGATCTCAGGGAAAGGTTCTTCCCCCAGAGGGTGGTTGGCACTGACCAGGCTCCCCAGGGTTTGGGCACAGCCCCAAGGCTCCCAGAGCTCCAGGAGGGTTTGGATGATCCCCTCAGGGACAGGGTGAGAGGCTCCTCCTCAGCTGTTGATACACAGATGGTTCTTCTCCCTATCCACAATTCCACTGCCTTGCAGAGAGTCCAACAGGGCCTCTCAATGCTCCTTCCTCCTGTTCCTTTTTCCCTCTGAGCACTTCAGGCTCTAAACACACTGCCTGGCTGATGTTATCCAAACTTTTCTTCTCCCTGTCGGCCTCTCCAGAAAATCCTGCATCGTGTTCTGCAGTGCAGACTGGTCTGTAACTCCAAAGGGCTCTGCACACTTCATACCCTACACAGGATTATATTGGGAATAATCATCTTGGATGCTCTCAGGCTGTTCCTGCTGGGGGAAAGCTCTTCATCCCCACTCCAAATTGTGCATTATGGAATCATGGAGTGGTTTGGGAAGGGACCTTCCAGATCATCCAGTTGTTCCATGGGCAGGGACACCTTCCACTAAACCAGGTTGTTCCAAGCTGGCCTTGGTCTCTCCCAGGCATGGGGCAGCCACAGCTTCTCTGGGAAGTTCTTTCCAGGGCCTCCCCACCCTCCCAGGGAGGAATTTCTTCCCAATATCCCACCTAACCCTGCCCTCTGGCAGTGGGAAGCTGCTCCCTGTGTCCTGTCCCTCCTTGCCCATGTCCTTCCTTGCTCTTTGAACTCGTACACGATGGTTACGTGGAAAATTGCACCTCATTCCCAAATATGTGCTGAACCAAGACTTTGAAAGGTGAATATTTTTGTGTTTTACAGTAGCAAATTCTTACAGTCACAAGAGTGATGTTTTTTTTTTTTTCTTTAAGTGTTTGACAGAGAATAGCTCTGAAATAACCCAGTAATAACAACACATCTCTGGAATAGGAGAGAACCCACCAGATTTCCTGGGGTTTTTCATATGTTGGCAGCTCAGGGTGGACCTACAGAGGACTTTTCCTGCCCACATTGGAGCCTGGCACTGTGGTGTATCCCACAGATGGATCTTTCCACTGCAGCAGGGGCTAAACGTGCCCTTTGGCTCTTATTTAGCACTTTACAGAGCTCACACCTCTCACTTTTCCCATAAAAGAGCAAACAGGCCTGAGCAGGGACTGACTGACATGTGAAGCCTTGAATGTGCTCCCAAAAAAAGCGGATTTTGGCTCTTGGAGGAGAGCAGGAGATTTCCAAGGGAGGAAGAGGCCGTGACATTTGAAAACAAACCAGTTGGGCCACGTGGTGTGGTGGGAATGAGCGTTCCCTGAATCCCAGGGCAGCGCTGGGTGAATCCTGATGCGTCAAAATGTAGGTCCAGGTTTTTTTTTTTTGGGGGGAGGGGGCTCTTTCTGCTCCCATTTTTTTGGGACATCCATCAGCTGGGACAACCAAGTGAAATAAATGGCTGCAGAGTATCCCAGTGGCTCCCTGGATCAGGCAGCACTTTTGTCCCAAGGGACGTGTTACTTTGGAATCACTGAGGTTGCAAAAGACCTCTGAGATCACCCAGTCCAGACAAGCAAAGCATCTGCCACCCTAAAATGTGGGAATTGCTTGTTGGCCTGTGACTCAGGGAGCAAATTCCCTGTGCCCAGCACGTTTCCAAGGGCTTGGAGAAGGTGGATCTCGGAGTTGCTGTTGGGTTTTTGGCCCATGGGGAAACAGGAGCTGAATTTTGGAGGTGAAACCTGCTGGGTTTTGTCTGTTCTTCTTAGAAGGGAGTTCTGAGGGGCCTGATTTTTAAGAAGACATTTTATTTAGATATATATATATATGTGTCTCAGAGCAGGGCAGTGCTCCCTGTGAGCAGGATGGGCTGCTGGTGGGTGTTCCCACGTGGATAAGGGAAAGGGAAAGCTCTACACATACTTATTTAGCAGAAATCACAGCCAGAGCCCAGCAGCTTCTCCTGCTCTCAGTACAACCCACTTTTACCATCTTTATGAGTCTCAGCTCTATTTTCTTTGCCCTTCAGGGAAAATTTGGCTGGACAATGTCCACTGTACTGGCAAGGAGACCACCCTGGCAGCTTGTACTTCCAATGGCTGGGGAGTGAGTGACTGCAAACACACCGAGGACGTGGGAGTGGTCTGCAGTGAAAAGAGAATCCCTGGCTTCAAGTTTGACAACTCATTGATTAATCAAATAGAGGTAAACAGCTTAAAAACCCTGAGCTGCTGATCCAGAGCCTCCTGGGGAACAGGGCTGGCTGTGGCTTATGAGTTTATCACCTATTTCTCTCCTATTTATCACCTATTTCTCTCCTATTTATCCCAGCTGAGCTGGGTGGTTAAAGCAAACTCTTGGCATTGCTCCTGGGAGGTGCAAAATTCAGATCCCAATTTCAGCTGGTCAGAATATTATATATATATATATAATAAGAATTTTAAAGGGGTTTTATAGTGTAAGAATTAGGATAAATGATAATTAATAAATAAGTCGTGATGAGTTGTTCCAGTTCCACGATCAGTTTTCAAAATGGAAAACTGGATTATTTTATTCAGAAGAATTAATTTAGAGAGGCGAAGTGTGGTCTGTACACAGAGATTTTGTAGGTTTATAGTATTAAACTGCTGGATTTTCTTTCCCCCTGGTGCCTCCCCCTGGTACTGGGACCAGTTTGGAGCTCCCTGGTGTAACAGGGGGTCAGCAATAGGGTTGGGTTTGGAGGTGAACAGGATTTACAGCCATGGCTTGGAATGGGTGGATTTTGCATGAAAAATATAAATATGTTTTTGCCCAGTTTGACTCAGCAGTGATGATGAAACCATGATAACAGCAGGGAAATATTTGTGGGAATGGGGGATTAGTGGTGGAAGGAAGTTGTGGGCTGGTCACTGTGGGGAAGGTTCTGGGCTGTGATGGGGTCAGACTGGGGGGCTGAGGGTGAGACTTGGGGGGAAATGACAGACCCCAAAGGCTTGAATCAAACCCCAGGGTGATTCCTGCAGGATGAGGAGCTGAGGGAATGCTGGGCAAGTTAAAGTAAGGGGAAATTTATTCCTTCAGCTTTTCAGGCTGGAAAGGGCTTGTAGTGACCCAGCCTGGTTTGGGGTGCTCTGGTGCCTCACCCTGTGAACTGACCTTGGCCAAAATTCATCCAAAGAGCCCCCCCAGAACCTCAGTCAGAGCTGCTTTGGAGCAGACAGGGAATCCAGGATGTGTGGTTTCCATGGATGAGCCCTGGATTTGGTGAGATGTGAGGTGAGGGATCTGGCCTGCCTGGGCCAGCATTCCATGGAAGGCAGAGCTGCAGGTACAGGATATGAGAGATTAAATTCTCTTCCTTGCCTTGACCTCGCTTCCCTTGGCTGGGGAGGGATCCAGGGCTGCCTCCATCAATGGCACTGTTGTTTCCCAGGGAATGAGGTGGGATCATGGAACACCAGCCGTGCCTTTGGCAGGCGTGTCCTTTCCCCAAAGCCACAGTGAATCCTCCAAAAAGCCTGGAAGAAAAGCTGCTTCAGTCTAGACTGGAGGTCACTTCACTCTGAGCTGCTTCACTTATTAATCATGGGAGCTCTGGAGGGCTCTGCCCTTCCATGAGCTCAGCACTGGAGTCTGGATGAGGAGCAGGGCACAGCACAGGGTAACTGGGGGTTGGTTTGGCTGCTGTGTGGGTGCTCCAACCTCCAGGATGAGAAGGAAAATGAATCATGAGGTTCAAGCAGTCTGTGTAGCAGAAGCTTTGATTCATCAGCAGGAGAAATAGGTGGAAACCAGAGAAATAACTGCATTTTTAAGTGTCTGCTCTGAGCAGGTGGTAAAAGTGGTGTGTGTTTTCTGGGCAGTGGCTGCTGTCACCCCCAGCTTCTCCCCTGCCTGCTTCAAACTCCCAGAGAGCACGTTTAGGTGGGATATTTGGAAAAAATTGTTCCCTGTGAGGGTGGGGAGGGGCTGGGATGGAATTCCCAGAAGAGCTGTGGCTGCCCCTGGGTCCCTGGAAGTGTCCAAGGCCAGGTTGGAGTGACCTGGTCCAGTGGAAGGGGGTGGAATGGGATGATCTCTAAGGTCCCTCCCAACCCGAACCATGCCGGAATTCTCTCTCTGCTTGACTTTTAGGAACAAATTCCTACCCCACTGTTGCTCCCACTCTGCCCAACCAAGCTGACTTTGTTTCTCTCTCCCTGGAAGATCAGTGGCAGCTGAAGGGCTCTTTCTCTGCTGCTTTCCTTGCAGCAGGATTAAGGCTAAAGGTGACCGTGCTGAAATTTTTAGGATGCCGCTGGGGAAGAAGCTCTTTTCAGTCACAGCTGGCTGTCAAATATTTCAACTCTTTTCCCCCGTTCTCTGAGCTTTCCTCCTCTTAATCTGGGCTTTATCTCCTCTGTGACACACTTGGAGCCCGGGATGACGAGCAGGGTGACTCACAGGGTCAGGACCCCCCCAGAGCAGGAGGGTCAGAAGCCTCCTGTGAAGGCAAGTTGAAAGTCTCTGCCCTTTCCCAACATGCCTGGGAGTTCTGCCCTTGTCATACCTCACATTCATCAGGGCAAACATCATCACCACCTTGGGAGCTGCTGGGTTGCTCAGCCTGCAGCCCAGAGCTCCCCCAGTGATGTTTGCTGTCTGGAATGAGAGCAGGGGGGTGATGAGGGGCCTGACATTTTCTCTGAGCAGCGATCCTGTGGTCAGGACTCTCCACCAGCTCAGCTATTGCACTGGCAAAGCTAAACCAGCATGATCCCACTGAGATTCCCAGTGGAATATGTTCCAGTTTGTGCTTCAGCAGTGGTTAAAACCAGGCTTTGCTCAAAATAAGCCTGGCTGGAGACGCTGCACCGAGTTGAGGTGTTGCATTCCACCCGAGGATTCCCAAATGGATCTGACTGTTTGCAGACTGGTGGGATACAGGCAGTGGATTAACAGGAGCAAGGCCTGACTTTGGTGTGTGTTACCTGAGGGAACAGCTGGAGCTGTGCAAAAAGAGGGATGTTGGGAAAAGGTTTTCCACCTTGGACGCTCCCAGGGATGGGGCAACCTGTGCCAGGGTCTCCCCGCCCTCCCAGGGGGGAATTTGTTCCCAGTATCCCATCTAAACCATTCTGTTCCATTCCCCCTTGTCCTGTCCCTCCAGACCTTTCTAAATAGTCTCCCCCATCCTTCTTTTAGCTCCCTGCAGGTCCTGGAAGGCCCCAGTTTGGTCACTCCGAAGCTTCTCTTCTCCAGGCTGAGCCATCCCAATTCCCTCAGCCTTTCCCTGTCATTTAAATCCCCTTCAGTTCAAATTCCCTGGGGCTACCAGAGACTTCACAGGGAAAACCAGCACGTTTAAGACAACATTTGACTTCATTTTGAGGGGGTCTCCAGCTCAGGGGGGGGCTCTGCAAATTGACATTTTGCTCAAATCTGGCCTTGCTTCCCCAAACCTGCCAGGCAGGGAGTTCACACTCTTTTAAAAGCAACTGGAGAGCCCTCCAGCAGAGTTTATTTTTACTGGACACCCTCCATGCCTCCCCTTCCCAGGAAAAGCCTCAGATAAGTCGTACAGGCTGAGATTTTCCACCCCCATAAATCACTTGGCTCGGAGATGGTTGTGCTCGGGCAGATCTTTTCCCGTCCCAGCTCATATTTTGGGGGTTATGTCACATCTCTTCCCATCCCTGAGCCTTTCCATTCCCTCTGCTGTTGGGAAGGGGCAGTGCCTGATCCCTGCTCCTGTAGGAAGTGTTTTGGTGTGGGATGAGTGATGGGAGATGTGTGATAAGGGCAGAGGGGACAGGCAGGACGAGGGGCAGGTCTGAAATCCATCATTCCCTTGCTAAACTTCCATCAGTTTGGCTGTTTTCCACCCCCAGTGCAGCTTCTGGGACTTGTTCAAGGGACTATTTCTTGGAGGGTGATGGATATGCAGAGCAGGACAACCCTTTGCTGGGCAGAATAACCTGATAACCTTTAGCTCAGTGGCTGCACTGAGGGTTCCTCATCTTGTCCGAGCCAGGAGAGAGGGTTTGGGCAGCCCTGATGGGGAGGGGATTCATCAATTTATTTATTTCACAGAGAGGCTTTATCATTTATTTCACAGAGAGGCTTTTCCCCCCTCCTCTTGGAAGTTTGTAAACTAAATAATCAGACATTTTCTCATTCATGTGGGGGCATTATTATTATTATTACCATTATTATTATTGCAAAGAGCAGGATAAATCAGTGCAGAAGCACCTCCTGGTTGCTCCTCTACCAGGTCCTGGGTAGCACAGACCTGCCTTCAGGTTCCTTCATCCCCTGCCAAAGCCTGCAGTGTAAATGTGTGCACAGTGCCCAGTGTTTTCCTAAGTCTTTGCAGGATGCCAGAAGCCCTGAAATCAAATGATTTAATGTGTGTTCCCAAAGCTGTGAGCAGGGAATGCCATCCCTGCTTTTCCAAACAGGACTTTTAGTCACTCTGTGTTATCCAAGCTCAGCCCAGACCCACCTGTGACTCCCTTCCTGGGCTGTCCAGCAATTTGAAGACCACAGTAACTAAGTCCCACCTTAATGTATTTTCTTAAATGAATGCACCAGAGGTATTTTATTTAATGTATTCCCCCAAAACATCCTTAACAAAATATTTGTTGTCCACCTTCTTCCTCTGTGTGCACCCACACAGGCTTCAAATAGGGCATGCTCTAAATATATCGAATTTCTGCAGCTTTTGGAGGGTCACAAATAGATCTGGTACCTGAGACCAGCCCAGGGCTTTGGCCAGACAGTGGGCAGACGAGGTCTGGCTGAACACACCGGGCTTGTGCTGCTATTTCTGGCCTTCATTTCCCTTCTGGGTGGATGTGAAGCATGAAAAAAATCCTCACTTTAAAGCCCAGTGGCTCTTAGGCTCTGGTTCTGCCAGGGTTGAACCATCCCTGGAAGTGTCCAAGGCCAGGCTGGAGCAACCTGGGCTGGTGGAAGGTGTCCCTACCCATGGCAGGGGGTGGAACTGGGTGAGCTTTAAGGTCCCTTCCAAGCCAAACCATTCCAGGATTCTGAGTTGTCCCATCTTTTCAGGAAGGGCTCTGCCAGGTCCTGCCCAGGAGCTCTCAGTTGAGCAGAGCTCTGCATCAGGCCACATAAAATGCTCCCATGTGCTGGGCTGGAGGGTGTGAGGGGGGGAAGAAGAACAGGCTCGTGGTTTGTGCCTTGTCACCAGGTAAATCCTCCTCTCACCCAGCTTTTTGCCATGGAGATCAGTGGAAACTCTCTCCACACCGTGGGGAGTTATGACTTGGTCACCACCATCTCAGCCCTGGGCGCTGTGTCCTGCAGCTCTCAGAAATGTTTGACCATAAAAGGTTTATTTGCCTGTTTGTTATGACAACAGTGTTTAAAACACTGCATTTCTTTCAGTGAGACAGCATTTCTTTCCCCTTGGTGTAAATGTTTGCTTCTCTAAACATAAACCCGAGTGCAACAGGAGTTCTGCTGCCCAGAAGGGTCTTTAGCACCTCTTTGCTCCAGACAAATGTTAACTAAGCTGATTTTTGGGACAATCCACCGCGTTTTAGCGCTGTGATTTGAAGGTGAGTGTGATAATTTGTACCTGCATCCCTCGGGAGTTGCTTTGTGATGTTTTGTTGCACCTCAGGGTGCTGTGAACACAGACTCAGAGGAGGGTTTGGGTTGGAAGGGACCCTAAAGACCTAAATGTCACAACATTTAACTTATCCCAAGGCCAGAGTGTGATGGTTTAGGTGACAAGGTGGGTGGTGATCCTGGAGGTCTTTCCCAACCTCATTGATTCTGTGGTGCTCAGGTAATAAACTTTCCCAGCTTGCAGTGTCTGATCCAGATTGTCCTCAAAGCAGGATGGAAATGGGGAGTGCCAAAGCTCTGCTCCTCGGGACACCCTCAGAGCCTGATGCTGCCAGCACAGAGCAGCATCCTGCCCCAAACTGAGCCTCCAGAGGCTCTCCAGGGGTCAGTGCTCCTGCTTTTCTCCCTCTTTGGTGTCCCCAGCGTTTCCTTTCCCAGTGCTGCTCCATCCCTTTGCCTTGGCAGTGAGGAGGCTCCGCTGTAGCCGTTCCCAGCTTTGCCTTTTGTCATCTCTAATCTGCCCTGTGTTTGCTCCTGGCCCCTAATCCCAAATTGCACTCTCAGCCCCGACCCTTTTGTGCTGTTCAGCCCCAGAACAAAACGTGCTGGCAGCCCCATCCCGCCTCCTGTTCCCAGGGGATCTCTGTTTGTGCTGCAACATCTCCCTGCCCGTGTTTATTTATCAGCTGGGACGCTGCTGGTGACTCAGGGGCTCAGCTCCAGATGTTGGAACCCAAACAGATTCCACCCCTTCCCATGTCTGAGGGGATGTAACTTTAACAGGAGTCAAGATAACTTTAACAGGAGTCATTTTCAGGGGAAAAGTCTCAGTGGATGAGACTTTGGGGGAAGTGAGGGGAGGTTTAAATGCAGGAGAAAGGGTGGGATGAGCAAAGCCTGTGTGGGAAGATTTGGTGTTATGTTCTTAGCTGAGGGGAAAAAAATCAATTCATAGCCTGAGTTTCAGCCTTATTTCTCGGTGTTTGGAAGCCAAGGAATCCTGGAGCTCTGTTGTCAGTGAAAAATTGTGTTGTAAGTGTATTTTGCATTGAAGGGGCAGTGGGATAGGTCAGAGTTAAGGAGGGAAAGAGCAGTTTGAGGGGATGATGGGGAGTCTTAAAGCAGGGGAGCAGTAAATATAGGCTAGTCAGAGACAGAGAACTGTGGCTTCCAGGAGATGGTGATTCAGCACCAGGGCAGCGTTTGCAGCCTGTGGAGCTGCGCTTGGATTTCTAGGAACGGGATCTTCTCCCTGGATTGATTCCTGGGCATCCTGAGGGCTCCCACAAAAGGAAAGGATATCTCAGGCTCTGGGCAAGGAGAAGGCACAAACACCCTGCCCTGGGCCCAGTCCTGCCCCCACAAAACCCAGGGGCAGGAGGTGAAAACAAACGTTATGAAAGTCGTGTCGGGTTTTGCCCTCGGATCCGAAGCCGTGGGGGGAGCGTTTGGTTCAGAGGGTGGAAACAAAAGCCGTTTGAGGCTCCTGTGAAAACTTTTCCGAGCCAGGAATCCTTTTGTGAGGGCTCCAAAACAACCCCTTTTCTCTGGGCTGTCTCTGGGCAGGCCCCGGGTTGCTGAGGCTCGGAGGTTTCATAACAGAGCAGGGAGTGATGGCTCTGCCCGGGGTTTGATGTCCAGGGCTGGAGAGGAGCAGCACTGCAGGGCCTGGATGTGGCTCCTGGCAGGGCAGAGGGAAATGCAGCCCCATGTGAGATGGTTTAACATGGTTTTTATCTGTTTTTTACGCTAATTTGTGTTGCCGTTCGCTGGAAGTCCCGGCTGAGACCATAAAACCAGGGAATGGTTTGGGTTGGAAAGGATTACCTTGTTCCACCCCCTGCCACGGGCAGGGACACCTTCCACTAGCCCAGGTTGCTCCAACCTGGCCTTGGACACTTCCAAGGATCCAGGGGCAGCCACAGCTTCTCTGGGAATTCCATCCCAGCCCCTCCCCACTCTCCCAGGGAGGAATTCCTCCCCAGTATCCCACCTAACCCTGCCCTCTGGCAGTGGGAAACCATTCCCTGTGTCCTGTCCCTCCAGTGACATCCCTCTCCATCACACCTTTGCTGTGCTTGAACCCCAGCTCTCTCTTGCTCTCAGAGAGGTTTCCATGTTCCAGCTTTTCCTCTCCACGTGTCCATCAGGGGCATTTCAGGAGCCTGCTTTAGCCATTAAGTGTTGTTTGCTCCTGATTTTTCTCTGGAGCCTGTTTTCCCCATCAAGCCCAGCTGCTCCACACGTTGCTGTTGGGAGATGAAACCTTTTCTGCCTGCATTTGCATTGTTGAACAGTCCCAGTATAACAAAACCTCTCCAGCAAAAGGAAACCATTCAGATCTCGAGGAGTTATTGGGAAAAAGCTCTTGGCAGCCCTTTGTCCCTGACAAACCCACAGTTTTGATCCTTTGTTCTTTAATTTTCCAACATAAAGCTGAGCTCTGCAGTGTCTTGAATTCCTCTTGGAGGTTTTGCTGTTTGGTGAGACTCGGTGCAAACCCTGGAGCTGCTCTATCAATAATTCTCTGCTCTAAACCAGCTCTGGGAGTGGAAAAGGGACTGGCTGGGGGTTGCTTTTGCTCTCAGACAGATCATGAAAATGCCATTGTGGTCTGCTAGACCTATCTGGAGATGAATACCCACCAGGGAATGAATTATGCCTTATTTCTTGCTAGTTTGCTCTTTTTCCCCCCCTTTCTTGGCAAATACAGGCCAAAAAATGTGACAAAGGAGTTGGATTCACTGAGCAGAGTCCCAGGTTGGAGCAGGATTTCTCTTTGTGTCAGCATTTCTGGGGGAAGGGAGATGTGTTGTGGCACCTTTGTACCAGAGCCTGAGGTGTCACCTTGGCCCTGACAGCTTTTTCTCAAACCCAGGAGCAAGAAATTCCATTTGCACCTTATTTTTCCCTGCTGTAAAATGACCAGCAAGGGCAGCTGATCACTCAGGGGAAAAGACAAGCCCAAACCTCGAGCCTGGATGTGGGAAATGCAGGAATCTCGAGTCCTAGAGGAGGTCACAGGTAGCCCAGTGGGTCAGGGCTTTCCAGAGCTCTTCTGGAAGGACATGGAGCAGCCTGGTTTTACTGGCTGAGCTGCAGGAGGGATTGCAAAATTACCAGACAAATCAGATGATGTTTAACATCTGGAATGGCCCAAGGGTGGGATGGGGGGAGCAAGAGCTGTCGAGGAGCTTCCTCACAAAGCACAGGCACCTGGACACCATTCCTGGGTGTGAACTCACCCTCTGTCCTTCCAGGGGCTCCAGCCTGTCTAAATCCAGGGAAAATGGAAGAGGCTGTCGAGTTAAAGCCACGTGTGGGTTTCAGCACGTTGTTGATGTCAGGTCTAGGCAGGGAAGATGTTCCATTTCTGAGACTTTAATCAGCAGCAGGGCTGGTCCTGGTGGAACCACGTGTAGTAAACTTACTCAGGGCTTTCTGTAGGGTGGATGTACCCTGTGGTCACTGGTGGAAAACTCTCCTCTCCCGCTTTCTCAGCTGTCAGTGCACGTTTCCTCCCTGGTTCCTGCCTTTTCATGTGCTTTTCCAGCGTAATTTGAAGCTTTGGCTCTCTGGCCCTCGGGTTAATCCTTTTATTAAAAACACTTTTAGACCTTCAGCACTCCAAGCTGGTTCCAAGTGGGTTTAAGGCTTTGATTACTCCTTGTTTCCTGAGGAGGAAACCAGAGCAAGGTGGAGGGAGCAGGAAAACAAGGTTCCCTCTGACAGCACTGGGCTGGAGCTCCAGGTAAACACACTCCATATCCACCGAGTGAAAAACTGGGAGCAGTTCTTAAATTGCACCAGGGAAAAGTCAGTCCCAGGTTTTGGAAACCAGCCCAGGGAGGCCTTGAATGCCCTGAGGCTCCAACACCTTCCTGACAGCACGTAGTCAAAACTCAGGAATATTTCAGGAGGAGCTGCCAAATCCAGGAGGATTCAGTTGTTGCAAATGGATTTCTCAGGCTGCACAGGAGCTGCTTCAAATTTACCCTCACACCAGACCCTTTCAGCGCCTTAAAGTGTCTCAGATGTGACAAATTTGGGTATCACAGGGGTTGTTTTTATTTCTTGAGGGCTGCAAAGGCTTTCAGAATTGCAGCCCAGGCTGTGAAGCCTGTGTGGGTAGCACTGGGCTGCTGGTAAATCAAATCCCAGTGTCCTGTTTTCCAGGGTTCCTGGGGGTGTTTGGTGGATGCTCCAGCTGGGATGTGCTGGAGGACCAACTCCAAAAGGAGGAATCGGTGATTGTTGTAAAACTGGGTGGTAAATAACACAAATATTTTATATCTAGAAATATTTTATATCTAGAAATATTTTATATCTAAAAATATTTTATATCTAGAAATATTTTATAGATATATGTATTATATATAAATATATCAATATTTATATGTTAAAAACAAAAACAGAAAGGGGGGGAGGGAAATAAAGAAAAGGAGGGGGGAAGACTTGAGTGAGTGGCTTGGGCAGAGCTGTGGGTGAGGAGATGCCAGCCCTTTTCCCTGCCCCATTCCCTGCTCCAGGCACTTGTTTCCCCTTCCCTGGGCTCTCTTTGCTGCATCAGCAGCTGGTGAAGCATCTGGGGAATGGATGAGCCACGTCATTTGCAGGACTCAGCACGTCCTGCTGTGACCCCCTGGCCTCCACCAGCCCTGGGAGCTGCTGATCCAGAGGCTCGTGGCCCTTTAAAGCTCCGGGCATTTTTTCCTTTTCCAAGTGATTGAATCTCAGAGAAGGGAGGATTCCTCAGTCCTGATGTAACCCTGAGCCAGACCCACGTGGGTTTGTGCATATTTGACAATTCAGGGCTCCTGGAATGGGGTTGATCCATTTTTCAGTAGCTCTTTTGCCGTGGCCACAGCGGATATTTTCCAGCCAGGCTTCTCTCTGGGCTCGGGGCCCTGCAGGGCTGCTTTGTGCCCTCACTTTTAGGGCTCCACATGTGAAATCCATTCCACCCCCATGACTCATTGCTGGAGGAGGAACCAGAGAAATGCTGGTGTCAGCACAGTGGAATCCCACATTCCACATGGGCTCCGTGAAAACCCCAAAGTTTTCCCTTCCAGGCTCCCAGTTTCCTGCATTTCCCTAAATGATTCTATCTTGAAGATGGCCCTAAGAAAGCTGAGCTTATTTTCACAGTAGCTGGGACTAAATTCAGGCCACTGTGCTGCTGAAACCAGCACTGGGATGGACAAGTGCTTAAGTCCATCCTTAAGTGACAAAGGAGATTTGTTTTGTTAAGTGGCTACTTATAAAATAAAGTTGGGCTTGGGGTTTTTTTTAATGAGAAAGAGCATCCTCTTAACAGGAAGGAGGCTGGATTTGCCCAAGGTGGAGAGGTTTGTTTCATAAAATCCCAGAATGGTTTGGGTTGGAAAGGACCTTAAGGATCATCCAGTCTCCCACCTTGCCATGGGTAGGGACACCTTCCACCAGCCCAGGTTGCTCCAACCTGCCTTTAGACACTTCCAGGGATGGGGCATCCTCTGAGAAATCCATTCCAGGGCCTCACCACCCTTCCTTCCCAGTATCCCATCT